>PVLC010003166.1:0-23630 GCA_004027655.1 Graphiurus murinus
ATTCTACCTCCGAGCTATACCCCCAGCCCTATTTTTTATTCTTTATTTTGAAACCGAGTCTCACTAAGTTGCGGAGTGCCTCACTAGGTAGCTGAGGCTGGCCGCGAACCCGGATCCTCCGGTCTCAGCCTCCCGAATGCTGGGATTACAAGCGTGCGCCACCACGCCCGGCCCTATTTTTTATTCTTTATTTTGAAACAGGGTCTCACTAAGTTGCAGAGTACCTCACTAAGCAGCTGAGGCTGGCCGCGAACCCGGATCCTCCGGTCTCAGCCTCCCAAATGCTGGGATTACACGCGTGCGCCACCACGCCCGGCTTACAAACCTGATTTTTGATAGCACATCAAAACAGTTCATCTGCCATGGCTGGCAGTGTTCATGGGGGTCACAAAGATTGATGTGTAAGATGAAATAATATTGGGGAGAAGTGTGACTGATAAGTATTTTCCCCGAGTTTTGCACATTTGCATTGCAAAGTAAATACTTGGCATGAGTGGAAAGAGAGAGAACCGGGTGGTATCACAGACACCGTGGTGGGTGCTGCACCCTTGTCCTCGTTGGGAGACTCGGGAACCTTGGCTGTGGGCTTACCAGCCCGAGCAAGCTGAAGAGGCCTTTCGAACAGCCCTCTCTGTGCTTCTGTTGCGGACCTTTTAGCACAGTAATAGTTGAAGTACAGAAAGCCTTCAAGCTGTTGAGAGTCACATCTTAGTCTAAGGCCACCATCTCTTCTAAGTGAATTGCACAGGTGCTTTGAGTTGAATTCTCTCGAGCAATCTTACTGCTAGCATTATTGGGGCTTGGGGGTCACCTTGCCGTTGCCCTTGTGCCACGTGCCATCCCTTCAGGGTAAGGCTTTGGAGTGTTGTGGGCACTGTGAGCCACTAAATTCAGACAAATCCCAGTTAAGCAGTTAACAGAATGAAAACTTCACATGACCAATGTATTTTAAAGCTGCAATTGTAGAATAAAGGAAAAGCTTATGTTTAATTCTGTCAAATTAATGTGTGTATAATGTATAAGTAGTTTTTTGTTTTTTGTGGTACTGGGGATTGATATACCCCCCCAGCCCTATTTTTTATTCTTTATTTTGAAACCAAGTCTCACTAAGTTGCGGAGTGCCTCACTAGGTAGCTGAGGCTGGCCGCGAACCCGGATCCTCCGGTCTCAGCCTCCCGAATGCTGTTACAAGCGTGCGCCACCACGCCAAGCTAGCAAGTAGTTTTTAAAAGCATATAATGGGAAAAAATAACCCTCTGTCTTTCCTTACCCACTTACCAGATAGATTAGCTTTTCATTCTTTGAGCTATTTCTTTTGGTAGTTTTCCAGATTTTTCAATGTCTTTATTATGCTATTTCCTGCTTTATCTACTGATTTCCTCCTATCCTTCCCATAGAGAGCTAGCTCTATTTTCAGTTGATTCAGTTTTAATTCCTCGAGCAGTAGCTCCCTCTCTCACTACTCAGCAACTGCTAGAGCTCTTTTTCCTTCCGCTTTTTACGTGGTATGTGCACGTTGTGGTTTGAAACAGACTCGCTGGTCCAGTAAGGCTCCGAGCCCTTCAGCTCCAGCTCCAGCTCCCGTTACAGCGGGCTGTGTGCTCTCTGCTCTGGCTGCCCAGCTGTTAACACTAGGCTCTGCTTGAGTCGAAGCTGATGTTCAGGGACTTTTCATTTTCTTACTTGGTTTACTGCCTTGTTTTTCTGGGGCACATCCTCTTGTAACTTTACAAGAAATATTGTATGAATTGTAATTTCTACATCTTTCCCCCTCCCTCCCTCCCTCTCTCCCTCTCTTCCCCCTCCCCTTCCCTCCCTCCACCCCTGGATTGAACCAAGGGGAATTCTACCTCTGAGCTACACTCCCAGCATCCTCTTGTAACTTTTCAAGAAATGTTGTATGAATTGTAATTTCTGCATTTTGGGGGGATTTTCTCTTGTTTTTCTTCTCCCTTCCCTTCCCTCTCCCCCTCCCCTCTTCCCCCTCCTCTTCTTCTTCCTCTCTTCCTCCCTCCCTTATATAAGAGATTGAACCAAGGGGCATTCTACCTCTGGGCTACAACCCCAACCTTTTTTATTTTTTGAAACATGATCTCGCCAAGTTGCTGAGGTCTAAGCTGCTGAGTCTGGTCTTGAACCTGCTATCCTCCTATGTCAGCCTACCAACTAGGGACTGTGCCACTTCACCTGGCAATAATGTGTTCTCAGAACTTACAATTTCCATTTGTGTGGTTTAATTGCACAACAACCCAATGGTAGTAACTACAGAACCATGTGTTCATGATTCCTTTATCTTTCTTTATGTTTTTATCCCATCTACTTATTTTTTGGTTGTATTTAGTAATTACTTTCCAAATTTCTCTGTTCGTTTTCTTTTTAATACCTTTATTCAGATATAATTCACATATCATGCAAGTCACCCATTTTTAATGGTTTTTACTATATTCACAGAGTTGTACAAACATTTCTGTTTTCTCTTTTTAACCAGTTTTAGGACTTCTGCAGGATTGATAGTAGCATCTTTTCTATTTCATTTTAGTAATATGAGCTCTTTTTTTCTTGGTCGACCTAGAGGTTTATCAATTTGGTTCTTTTTAATAAACTAACTTCTAGCTGGTCATGATGGAGCACACCTATAATCCCAGTACTTGGGAGGATGAGACACAGGAGGATTGCACGTTTGAGGCCAGTCTCAGCAACTCAGTGAGACCCTGTTTCAAAATAAACAATAAAAAGCTCTGGGGATGTAGCTCAGAAGTAGAATGTCCCTGAGTTCAATCTTCAGTACCCAAAATTAAATAAATATATAACTTAATTAATTAATGAAAGTAAATGGCACAGCATTTGTGTATAACCTATTTGCATCCTCCTGTATACTTTAAGTCATCTCTTAATTATACCTAGATACGATGCACATGCTACCTTATTGTTTAAGGAGTAATGACAAGGAAAAGTTTGTACAAGTATTTTCCACCCACTGTGGGCTGAATGTGCACGTGCACAAGCGGGGGAGCCGGGGCCTGTGCTGTCTCTGCAGTGCCGGCAGAAGCGCCCAGGCAGTGCTGCTCTTGTCCTTTCCTGCGGGTGTGGGAAGGATGGGGTATTTGTACAAATAAGGTGATGATATGGTAAAGTGCAAATATGTGTATCTCAAGTGTAAAATTATTAGATCAAATGGTACGTATGCTTCAGCTTCTGACTTCCTAGTGCCAAATTAATTTCATTTATTTATTTATTTATTTATTTATTTTTTCGGTACTGGGGATTGAACTCAGGGGCATTCTACCTCCGAGCTATATATATCCCCAATCCTGTTTTTTATTCTTTATTTTAAAACAGGGTCTCACTAAATTGTGGAATGCCTCACTAGGTAGCTGAGGCTGGCCATGAACCTGGATCCTCCAGTCTCAGCCTCCCAAATGCTGGGATTACAAGTGTGAGCCACCATGCCCGACTTAATTTCCTTTAATATTTTACCTTTTTATTTTCTTTCTTTTTTTTGAGATCCTCCTGTTTCAGCCTCCCAAGTGTTGGGATTATATGGGATTATAGGCATGTGCCACTGTGCCAGGCTCTGTTTTACCTTTGAGTAGCCTTTTGAGTAAAGATTAAAATCCAGTAGTGTGTGTGTGTGTGTGGGGGGTCATTGGAGAGTGAACCGAGGGGCATTCTACCTCTGAGCTACACCCCCAGCCCTATTTTATTTTACTGTTTTTTATTTTGAAACAGAGTCTCACTAAGTTGCAGAGGGCCTCACTATGTAGCTGAGGCTGGCTGCAAACCTGTGATCCTCCTGTCTCAGCCTCCCAAGTACTGGGATTACAAGTGTGTGCCACCAATGCCCGGCATCGTTTTACCTCTTTTAGAGTTTCAGAATCAACACAGAAGAAAAAAGAAAAACTATGACTAGTTTGATTAATCTCTTTTTAATAATAATTGTATGTATTTATGGGTACAATGTGATGTTTTGCTAGATGATATACTGTGGAATGATCACAGTGAGGAGATTAGCATATCTGTCACCTCAACTATCTCATTCTTTGTGGTAAGAGGTGTTTTGTTTTGTTTTGTTTTGAGGACTGGGGATTGAGCGCAGAGCCTCACACATCCTAGACAAGCACTACACTGAGCTACCTGGACAGCATTTACAGTCCTCTCATCGTCATTCTGATATACAGCACATGACTATTAACTAGACTCATCTGGCTGTGCCGTTATGCCCATTAACCAAGTGTTACCCCTCCTATCCCTAGCCTCCGGTAACCGCCATTCTCTTGCCCACCTTTGTGAGCGTGACATTGTTAGCTTCCTCATAGAAGTCCATTTATACAGTATTTGTCTCTTCATCCCTGGCTTATTTCATTCAACATAATATTCTTTAGGTTCATCCATGTTGTTGCAAATGACAGAATATTTTTTTAAAGCTGAATAATATTCCATTGTGTTTATATACCACATTTTTAAAAAATCTAGTTGTCCATTGATGGACATTTATATTATTTCTATATCTTGGCTATTGTGAACAAGGTGCTACCTCTTAAAACATTCTCCTAAGTACCATGTGCCAGTCAGTTGGGCCACTGGAACTCCTAAAACATTCTTGTAAATCAGGGATGAGCAGAGGGTCCTGCTCAGGGCCAGCAGGGGAACCTTAGGCTTGGCAGGCCATGCGTCTCCGCCCCAGCCCCTCCCTGCTTCAGCGCAAGAGCCCTGGGCCTTGCACGCGTGAGCGAACGAGCCAGGGGACGAGCCTGGCTGTGGCCCAGCCAAGCTTTGTTCACAAACAGGTAGCAGGTCCAATTTCATCATAGGCTGCCATTTACCAGTCCCTATACCATGTGGAAAAATGTGAAGCTATCCTGTGAGTTCTAGTCTATTTTTGTGCAAATCATTGACATTTTTCTATTCAGTTACTTCACGGAAACCAAGGGAAGATGAAAAAGATGGCCAGGCCTATAAGTTTGTGTCACGATCAGAGATGGAAGCAGACATTAAAGCTGGGAAGTATTTGGAGCATGGAGAATACGAAGGAAATCTCTACGGAACCAAGATCGATTCTATTCTTGAAGTCGTCCAGACGGGGCGAACTTGCATCTTGGACGTCAACCCACAAGTGAGCAGCATGGAGTCCAAAGCTGTTTTAAAATTAACTGTCATTTCCTGGGGATTTCGTTTGTGCTTCTGTAGGAGCTGGGCGTGTGTGTTTTGTCAGGGTGGATAGATGGCTCTTTCCTTTGGTTGCCTTTTGGTGTAATGGGGAACCTCATTATGTCTCCATCATTAGTTAAATGAATCTCGAATCAGAAGCAGAGGCTTGGATAGCAATAGAAACCATGTGATTAAATCTGTAGAATGTTAGTATTTATTTCCTTGCTCAAGTAATACATAAATGTATATGGTAGGAAATGCCAAATTTAGAATTCAAAGCTGCAATTTAAAGGAAAAACTGAAATCCCTCCTCCTCACACCTCTCTCCCCATCCCTCCTTCCCCCCCCACTCTCCCACACACATGCATACACACACATGCATACACACACATGCATACACACACATGCGCGTTCTTTCCATTCTCATTCCATGTTTCTTTCTTACTCCTCTACCTCCTCTAGACTCAGTATAACCTCACTTCCCTGTGCAGATATTAACAGTCTGGTATGTGTCTTTCTAGTCATTTAGTAGTCCTTAAACACATACACACACACACACACAATGTATAGATTGCCTTAAATAAACATATATATGTGTGTGTGTATAATGGATTTTTAAATTTTTTGTTGTTTTTTACACAAATGAAAGAATTTTATACAGTTATTTTAGCTTTAATATTAAGCAGTATTGCAGTATTTCTTGAAGATCTTTTCATGCTGATTACTGTAGAGATATTTTTGTTCATTGTGGTTGCTACATAATATTTCATACAGTCATACACAGTATGACCATGTATTCATTTATTTATTTATTTATTGGTACTGAGGATTGAACCCAGGGGCATTTTACCTCTGAGCTATACCCCAGGTGTGTTTTTATTTTTGAAACAGAGTCTCACTAGGTTGATGAGAGTCTCATTACTTGCTGAGGCTGTCCTTGAACCTGCGACCCTCCTACCTCAGCCTCCCAAAGTACTGGGATTACAGGCATGTAATACCTCTCTAGTTAACCAACACTGAGGTTACTTCTACTTTTTCAATATTAACAGAATTCTACAATTATCACAGAAAGAGTGGATGTCACTCTTGGTGATTTTTCTGGTTCAGAGGAATAAAGATGAGTGAGATTGAGGTCACACCAAAATAGACGGATCTCTATTTTAGGAAAGTACTGAATGGAAGCAGGACAGGAGGAGGTCAGGGAGTAAATTATGTCCTTAATCTGTAGGAAGAGGGCAGACTGACTGAAGTTATTCTAAAGGGTAGCGTATTTCAAGTTCTAGTATTATAGCCATAGTTCTGTGGTTGCTCCTCTGCGCAGGCGCTGAAAGTGTTGAGGACGTCCGAGTTCATGCCCTACGTGGTGTTCATCGCTGCTCCCGAGTTGGAGACGCTCCGAGCCATGCACAAGGCTGTGGTGGACGCGGGGATCACAACCAAGCTTTTGACGGTGAGCAGTTCTTTTCAGGCTAATGATTTTCCTTCATTGTTTCCTTTTCTTTTGAGTACGTGTAATCCCATGTAGTCATACCATGCAAGTAATCGTACTATGTAAGTTGTTATGGAGTAAAAATTCATTCTCTTGATATCATTAGAATTTGGAACAACATTGCTATTTCTTGAGAATCCTTGTTTGCTTTCATTTTAAAACAAAAATTTAGTTCCCCTTTGTAAAATGGGATGGACCAATATTAAAATATATCTGTTAATCTATCCCTCTCATTTTGCCAACAAGGAAACTCAGCCCAAGACCATTAACAAGCGTGTTTATCAGATGGCTCATTATTGGTGGAGTTGACTGCTGCTATTTAGTTTCTGTTACATGAAAATTTAACATTTATTCAAAAGAGGGAGAAAATGAACCCCATGTTCCCATCACCTAGTTTTAATAACAAATGGCCATTCTTGTTCAAATTTGAAGCAAATGGCATCATATGATCCATAAATACCTTAGTCTTCATCTTTAAAAGCTAAAGACTTTTAAAAACATAATGCCATTCATGCACAAAAATGAATAAGCAGTGTTAACATTATCCCTATATATTTGAATTTCTCTAAGACATACTTTTTTTAATGTTGATTTGTTCAAATCAGGATCCAAACAAGGTTAACACATTGTCTTGTAAATCTTTTTTTTTTTCCCTAGCTTAATTGAGGTGTAATTGACATACAAACTAAAAGTATCCAATTTGATAAGTTTGGGCCAATGTATGCACTTGTGAAACCATCCCAACCAAATAACAAGCGTATCTGTGCGTGCGCTGCACGCCCTTCCTGGTGCTCCTTGGTAACCACGTAAACCACCCCTGCCACCTCTCCTCCTGCCTCGGCATCTCATACTGGCCTTGAAATTGGGTTGGATTAGTGCCCTTAGTTCTTCTTTTTCAAGTTTTTCCATGTCTCTATACTTAACTTTCTGAAGATAGGAAATATAGGAATAAGTGTTTAATGTCATCTGATTATCTGATTCTAGCATTTGTGTCAGTTCTGATTGAATGTTTGTTTCTTTTTTTTTTTTTTAATTATGGATCATAGGATCATATTTTCCTCCTACTTTGCTATCCTGGTAATTTCTTTCTTTTTTTTTTTTTTTTTTTTTTTTTTTTTTTTTGGTTGCTGGATATGAGCTTTGTTTTGAGATGGAGTTATATGGAAATAGCTTATTCTTTTCAGTTCTTGTGTTTATAATTTGTTGGTTAAGACCTGAGCAGTTCCCATTCTGAGGCAAAACCCATTTGTTACTCTCCCAAATGGCCTGTGAATTGTGATGTTTTCTGTTCTGTGGGAGCAGTTACGATTCCTGGTGCAGTATAAATCTCTCTGGTCCTTGCTGGCATTTCTTTTTTGGCCTCAGGTAGTTGAGACGTATGTCGAGTGAGCTTGACGGGATGCTGGAGCGGACCTCCCCCGGATCTCCCAGGTCCTCTCTGCTGCTCTCCTGGCTTTCTGTCCTGCATGCTTGCCACTCTGCTCTCCCCGAACTCCCAGCTCCGTCCTCACCTCAGAGCCCTGGACTCACCCTCCTGGGCCCGCCCTCTAGAAACCTCCAAGGCAGTAACTGGGATAGTCACAGGGCCTGCCTCGTTTGGCTGTCGCCTCTCTGGATCTCCGTCTTTCACTGACACATGTACGATAGTTTGAAAGCACACTAGTATTCCACACGTTGTGTCGGTGTTTTAGTCGTCAGGCTTCGGTGTTAGCCTGCTTCCTGTTATTCAGCCTTGGCCAGAAGCATACATACCATTTGAGCTCTTAATCTGTGAATTCTTGCTGCTTGCCTCCCTCCCCTCCTATTTTAACATCATACTATAGTTCAAAACAAAACAAGACTGGGTCCTTTCTAAAATGTGTCAGAGTCTGCCTTTACCCATTCTGTCATGCTGTCACCACTATCATTTTCTCTGTCCCTTGTGTTTCTTGTTTCCAGTAGGTAGATCTAGAGGCCTGATCAGATGCAGATGCAGGCTGGTTTGCTTGGTAACAATTCCTAAGTGCCATTTGTAGTTTTATTACATCATGATGCACCTGTCAGGCTGTCTCCGTCTTTGGGATAAGATTAAGCAGCAGGTTCAGGTGTTGTTAGCCTGATCCATTAAGCCTCCCAGCAATCTTTTACCTGATGATTTTAGCAAGCTTTTGATCTTTGCATGCATCCGTTATATTTTTTAGGGGTGGCAAAGTGGCTATATTCTAAGTTTCTTATTCCTTCTACATTTATAAACTAGAGCTCTTTTTAAAAAGAACCTTTCCTCACTAACTAGTTGATTCCTCCGAGGTGCAGTTCACACAGGAAAGGCACCACACAGACCTGATACCTCCCTTTGCGGTCAGCTTCAGAACAGTGGGTTTGTTCCTATCGTAGTCGTTATTCTTATCGATGCTCAAATTGTTCCATCTTCGATCAGTAGGAGCTGCTTTTGGTTGGCACTTGAGACCTTCCTGCACAAGCCTGATAGTCTTGGATACCTTCCTTGCTATCTGGTGCAGCAGATGTTCCAGGCTCATCTTGTACATTTCCTATTCTAGGCCAGGAATCAGACATTTTCCCAAGATGTTCTGATTCCTTTTAGAGTAAATAGTATTTTAAGACTGTAATGCAAGGGGAGCGGTGCACGTTGTCACGGGGTTAATCACTGTCTTTTGTTGGACATTTTTACATACACAAAGCTAGGATATATACTTTCCTGTTTGTATTCCCAGGTTTTTGTATTTCCTAGTATTTCCCAGGTTTTCTTTATCTTATATGTCTTAATTCCTTTCTCTTGTGCTGAATATCCTAGTTTTCAAACACACAGGGAATGTAATATCACATAATGGCTCATTTGTTTTATCCCACATACAAACACAACAGTCTGAGAATAATATATATCAACACTACCACGAGTGTTTCAATTACTGTGAATAGGCTTGCTTACACATGCGTGCATGCGCGTGCGCACACACACACACGCACACACACACGCACACACACGCGGTTCCTTTATCTATAAAGTACACCCCACTGGGTCTGTACAGTCAAATGACTCTGATTTAGCATCATCACCCACAACACTTGCTCTCTGAACTTATGCCAATTATTCTCTCTGATGCTTAAATTATCCTTTCTTCAGCTAGTAGGAGCCTATTATCTTGGCTTCTGAGTCTTTTTAACACAGCCCTGTATTCTTTGATGATTCTTTGCTTCATAGTATGACAAGTTGTTCCAGGTTATTCTTATACATTTTCTGGCTCAGGCCCTAGATCCAGCCATCCAAATGCCCTGATTCCTTTTAGTGGGGAATGGTATTTAAAGATACCCTAGGTGCCGAGGGTGTACATTCAACTCTGTTGGACAGTGTTTCTAGGCCTTTCCGTGGTCAGAGGGAAGGACATATTTTTTCTTTTTTAGAAAATATACATCCTTATTTCAACCTGATAGTTCTAATCCAAATTTTGTTAATTTTACTTTATTTCTTAGATCTTATATTTGCCTTTCTGCCAGTATAAAGCTGAAACTCTTGGTTCCTAATGACATTAATATTTCTTAATTTACATGTATAAATATACCATATGTGATTTCTGAGTAACAGTATTAATATTAACAATATGATTATTAAAATGTTTTAAACTTTGGTCTTTTATTAAATTGTTCTTAGGATGTATCCTACTAGATATTAAATTATTTTGTTTTAAAGTCATTGAGATAATTCTCTTCTATGTGATTAAGTCACCAACTTGAAACAGGTTTGTTTCATTTTGCTTTTGATATTTAGGTCTTACTCCTTTTTTCCATTCTAATTTTGTTGCATAATTTTATACAACAATCTCATAGTTCCAGTGTAAATCTTAAAAACAATCTAGCTTTTTTCTGTTCTCTCCACTCTGTTTCCTCCTATCCACATATGTAGCTATTTTTGGTAACCGTTTTTATTACTTATTGTGTGTGTATCTATCTTCCCTTTAAGTTGAATTATGGCTTGTTTATATATTCTAGCATCAAAGGTGTTTAGTTGTTTCAAATTTATTTAGAAGTCTCAGGGGAGGTATTTGTAAATATTCAGGTTTCTTGAGTTTAGTGGTGAATTCACTTTTTTTTTTTTTTTTTTGGTACTGAGGATTGAACCCAGGAGCATTCTACCTCTGAGCTACACCCCTAGGTCCCGTTTTATTTTTTATTTTGAAACTGGGTCTTCTTAAGTTGCAGAAAGGTGCATGCCATCCTCCTGGCATAAATCT
The DNA here is from genome assembly GCA_004027655.1 of Graphiurus murinus. Lineage (NCBI taxonomy): Eukaryota > Metazoa > Chordata > Mammalia > Rodentia > Gliridae > Graphiurus > Graphiurus murinus. The sequence continues at coordinate 10,864 of PVLC010003166.1, forward strand.
ACTTTTCTTTCTATGCTTGCACCAAAATCACTACATGCATCTTTGGTTATGCGGACGATTCCTGCACTAGCCTCGCCCCAGCGTCCTCACTAGTCACCTCCTATGTGTCTCCATTTGGGTGTCTCATGGACACCTTAAACTTATAACCAGGTTTCCCCCCAACATCATGTTCTCCGTGACCACCTCTCCTAGCCCTCCAGCCTGCGTCTTCTGCACACACCCACTTACTCAAGCAGGAAACCTAAGCGCTAGCTTCTCCTGACGCTTGGCCCATCAGCTGTTGAGGTCCGGCTGCTGTCTTTTCCACCCCTCTGACCTGGATGCCTGCCGCCAGCCTCCCTGCCTCCACGTGTGGCCTGTCAGTGCTGCTGGAGCCACTGACGACACTGACGACCTCGCCCAGCCCTCCAGCGCTCTGGTCCTCTGCAGCCTCCTGCACGCACCGGCATGTGCCTCGTCCCCCCTCGGTTTGCGCTGCTGTTCCCTCCACCTCAGGTGTCCTTTCCCTGCTGTCACATGACCACCTCCTGCCTCCCTGCGGTCCTCAGCTCCACAGCTGTGTGTTCTGTCTTTCCTATCCTTCTATCTAAAGAAGATCTAAAATTCTTGTGCGTGGTCTGTTTCTTTTATAGTATTTATTACAACTTATAATTTGTGCATATTTGTCTTTTATCTGTCTTCTGCCAAAAGGCAGGATCTTTCTGTCTTGCTCATTTTTAAACCCTTCAATTCTGAAACAACAGACACTTTATAGGAACTTGTGAAATACTTGTAGATCACGTAGAGGCATGGTAAAATTCTAGAACACTTGGAGTTCCATGGAAAGCTTTGTCACACAGAACCCATTTCTTACTTGGGTTCTCCCTATATCATTCCAAAATGACTAGAGCCAATTTATGAAACATAAATTATACCAGTACAAAAATATAACCAGATAAAAGTGTGTGAGTGTGGACACTGGTGGTGGATAAGCAACATGTAATCAGTCTTCAAAAGATGCTTAAGATTCTCTCATTTTCTTGGGTGGCAAATTGGCTTTGAGCTTAACAGCCACCACAAGTTGGGTTCCATGATTTACATAGGTCTTAAGATAAAAATCTTTCAAAAAGGATGTTACACTTGAGCTAGAAACTAGTCAGTCACCTGCAGTACTTCTTTCATTACCTTAAATGCACCCTAAGATTATTGTTAACAACCTTTCAATTAGGAATTTTATCCCAGTATCAATGAAACTGAAGGTACAGAATTGTCATAAATGGAAATCTGAGTGTAGAAGGGTAGATGAAGATAGGAGCAGATGGCGATTTTTTTTTTTTAAACATCTATAGGTTAGATTTTGAGGATTTGTATCAGGACTACAATAAATATCCAACCTGCTTATTTCTTAATCACTTCTAGCATTTGAGCAAGTCAATATACATTACAATACATTTCCTTTTCAACTCTTTCACAGGACTCTGACTTGAAGAAAACAGTGGAGGAGAGTGCACGGATTCAGAGAGCATACAACCACTATTTTGATTTGATCATCGTAAACGACAATCTAGACAAAGCCTTTGAGAAACTACAAACTGCCATAGAGAAACTACGAATGGAACCACAGTGGGTCCCCATCAGCTGGGTTTACTAATGAGTCAATAAGGTTAACAAGTAAAATAAAACTTTTAAGAAGTGACTCAACAAATAAACCTTCTACTGAGGAAATACATGCACAGATAGAAGATTTCTGCCAAGTGCAGGCATTTTTATTGTGTAGATTGAAATAACAGTACACTATTCTGAATTTTTATATAAAATGTGGTTGGGAAGGTGTACTAATATATAATTTATCTTAATTTTTCTAACTTTTTATGGATAATCTTTCTATTCATATCACATAAAGAAATGCGTTGAAGCATTTTGTATATGTTTTAATTTAGTACCCTTGCCTTTTTCATTGAAGGAATTTGCAAAACCATTCACTCTAACATTGGTCTCACATTTTCACTGTGATAATGAATACTTGAAATAGTTTTGTAAAGCTGTCATTTAGGTCAGTATTTAACTAGTGAAGGGTCATTTACTCTTATTAGAAGAAAACTGTGGGTATTTATCTCCCTTCTTAATAAAATTTCTTAGAGACACAGAATTTTAATGTCAGTACTACAGTTAGTTTCCTACCATCTAAAGACTCTGACGTCAAAGATCTGTTCAGTGCCGTCTCTTTTTCATGGTTTCAGAGATGACTGGCTGTCCATTCTCATTTACACAGACAGGCTAGTCTCTCCTCTTCATTTCTACCTTAAGTGAAAAAATGAAGAGCAGTACCTTGCACTCTCTTACAAGGTGACCCATTTCGTTTGTTGCAGTGATATGCTGATGCTAACTAATTTAACATGTACACAGTGGGCTCGGCTGGAACCAAGGTCATGTGGACTGAGAGGGTGCCTTATCCTATAAAACCTTACACAAAATGATGCTTAAAGAGAGTTCATTTATTTTCAAATGTAAAAACCTACCACTTTAGACAGTTTTGTTTTCTTTTTTATAAAGGATATGGTCAGCCAAAGTATTGTGCCTCTGCAAATTTCTGTGCTGTTTGAAGATTTCTCTTAAGTTTGCATTGGAAGATTTTTGTGAATAATCAATGTGCTTTTTGAAATATGGTGTGATTGTTAGGGTACTCATTCTGTTGTGTTGATAACCAAATCATTGAACAATTACAAAATTTGGAAATAATTGTCAGCTGTTTGATATATACACATATAATATATATTACATAATATGTATATTATATATGTATTATATATGTTAAATAATGTTTTCTATATTTGTTACATTTGTTAGGAAATGCATCTTTTTGTTTACTGTTTAGGAAAAAGTCCTCCTTTAAATGCATTGATATAGTGTACAAATTTCCACATTGGCCTTAGTTAATATCTCCCTTTAGGACTCTTGGATGGTATAAATTCTTCCTAAAACATACTCAGAAAAAAAAAATTCAGAGATGCAGCTCATCACTCAACTAAGGTAACGATATTTTATATTGCTGCTAGCTCTTCATGTACAGTCTTACACTTGAAAGGGTTAGGTGCTTAAATATTGATGATCATCTTTGTCTGGTGACAGGCATCAGACACCTGGCGGCTGAATTTGTTTTTTCCTCCCTTAAACTGTCACATGGAAGGCCAGCTGGGACTGTTTGAGGGCAGAGAAAATATATGGCAATAAGCAGTCTTCATACATTGTTCAAAATCATTTTCACAATAAAATAAGACACTCAAGTTGCTATAATGTTAAAATGGGAAATCTATAGGTTTTTTAACGTTTTACATCTAGAATTTCATAAGCCAGAATGCAAAATCTATTTCCCTGTTCTAGGACAGGAATTTGGTAACAAAATGGATCATGCTCTTTTAATAACTTTGGAAACTTTTAAACCACATGTATTTGCCCCAAATTCTTGGCTTCCCACAGCAACCCGAATTAAAGCACAGCATCAAGGTGATGTCCTGTGATGTGATGTCTAACTTCTGTAAGTTTCAAGACAACTTCCATTTCTGTTCTCTCAGGAAATGTGCTGTCTTCTCCAGTGAGCCCTCATGCTGCTGCATGATCCCTGTGTGAACAGCTGTGGGTTAACTGCAGCCACACGGAAGCTTACTCACAGAATATGAGACAACTTTTGCATCTATATTTTTAGCCTTATCATGTGATATAATCTATACTTAAAGGAATTATTTCAATTATAAATGGCATTCACAATTGATTATGTAATTAATACACATTAGATTCCTCCTAATATAAAATGAAATGCAGTTCATTTCAGTGTAGATGCAAAAGCTGAAAAAAAAAATAAAGGTCAGAAAGGTTCACTACATCTCAGAGAAGAGTCACTGAGCTTGAAACCCAAGTCCCATCTGAGTCTGCAGGAACCTCAGTGCTCTGCTGAGGCCAGGAGGCCCGGAGGCTCCACGCAGGATACTTCCTAGGTAGTGTGTGCTGCTCGTGTGGAAAGGGTAAGACAATAGGCCTGTTTATAATAAAGCTTTCCTGAAGAGAAAATGGCAATGTGGAACAATTGGCAGCAGGGTTACACACACACATGCAGGTGCTTTGGGGGAACATGAGGTGCGGGTTTAGAAATGCACCTGAGGGTTTCTTGTGGACACGTGACTGACTGTCCACATTCAGGGCATGACTGTTTCAAATACCCATAGAAGTGAAGTTCCTGAATAATTCATTTAACCATAACTACTAGAAAATGCTTAGTGCTCTACAAGTAGAATTTTCACCTGCAATATAACTGCTTTCGTTATGCAGTCTCCATTTCTGTTTGATGTTTAGATAATATCTGATGTCAAATACATCAGGACTTTTTTTTTTTTTTTTTGCCAACTCGAACAATTGCTGACCATAGCTTTCTAAAATAGAAATTATATCAGAAACCCAGTACGACTACAGCAATAGTATGCTAAACCTAGATTCTAGAATCTAGTAAATTTGTTTATAGTAGCTTATATGGAGACACTTCCTTTAAAACAACAAATTGGTTATTAAGACAAATTTGGAGACTAGCCCAAATTAGCAGTCAAATCCAATAGCATAACATTACAGATTATGACCAGATACTAATTGTGCTGACCATAATATCCCAATGGCATTAAAAGATGGTCTTATAAGATTCCTAAAAATGGCACTTCTGTTTATGTATGACTGTCATAGTCCAGTGATTAGAGTTGATTTTAAGATGGATAGCCTTAGTGTTAAGTATAATTATTTTGTACTGGCAAATTCAAAATAGAAGATAAAAGTTTTAAAAATTGGTAAATAATAACCCACTTAAATTTTACTTTTATGACTTCTGAAAATAATACTCTATTATTCAGAAATCATAGGCAAGAGAGCCAATAATTTTATAGTAGTCAGTCTTTATACTAAATATGGAAAAGGCAATCCTTGATTTTGATGTACATAAGTAGTTCATTATTTTAATGTTTGAGTTGCCATTATATGTGTGTGTATATATATATACAGCAATGTGTGTAATATGTAACATCTTCCCCAATACATAAATAATAAAATTAAATATATTCACCCACATATGATAGCCAGTGTTTTAAAATTTTTAATTATTCCCAAATTCCTAGACATTCTGAAACTATTTAAGGTTGTTGTAAAAGGCCCTGGTTCCACCTTGAAGCTGATACTGATCTTCCTTAAAAAAAAAAAAAAAAGAAAAAATGAGAAATTAAGCTTCAAAAAGTAGTGTTCATTATTACACTTAATTTCCTTAAGGGGAGAAAAAACTGAGTTCTGGATGAAAGCCTCTTGGGGAATACTTAACCCTGCAAAGGAATTCACGATAAGATTCAAACCTATAGATTATGATCCCACTGCCCCTCTTGTTCCAAGGGATTTTAATTTATATAGTAACGTCTGTAATATATTTTGGAGTTGTTGGGGAAAATCAGTATTTTAAGTAATGGGATTGTGTATGTATTGCAAACAAATATTCACAAACTTCTAAGAATACATTTAACTGATAACTCAGCACCATATCAGTTTTTATGTAAGTATATGTGATATACCTGAGGAAGATAACTGTCGTATAGTTTTTTGAGGTGAGATTATTATAATTGCATTTTTCAAGTTACATTCTTTGTAGAACATGTAGGAGAATGGTTGTGTCTCATCTCTAAGGTAAGAAGCATGGCTTGTGCCTCTTGATCAGAACGTGCCAGCACTCCCTGAAAATGACCCTTTCCTGACAAATGTGAAAGGAACGTGCTTCTGTTGGCTGCGATCCTAATTCTGACTTCTGGCTGTGGGATTTTTTTTTATAGAATTTATATCTACTTTTACATTTATTTTACTTGTTATGTAGGGTCAAGTTAATAATTTGTCTTTACCTTGAATTATAAGGATTTACCACAACCATGATATGGTAAATCTTTATTAGGCTACTTTTAATCTATTTAGTAACTGTGTTAATTTATATTGTTGCTTGTGTGTGTGTGTGTGTGTTCCTTCTTAAGGATTGCACCCAGAGGTATTCTACCTCCATGCTACACCCCCAGCACTATTTTATTTTTTTATTTGGAATCAAGGTCTCCCTAAGTTGTTGAGGCTGGCCTCAAACCTGCAATCCTCCTGTCTAAGCCTCCTAAGTACTGGGATTACAGGTGTACACCGCCATGCCCAGTTTGAGGTTGCTTATCTTTTGGTTCCTTTAAAGTGAACCTCTTTCTGAGGAAATGCAGTAGATGGTGAGCACCATTCAGGAACCCAACCTCCAGGTTTGCAACAGCCCCAAGGATGTGCATTTCGCCTGGAAGAAGGCCTGTTCTATTTACTCAGGGGGCCTTGTCAGGAGGTCCATTTTAGTTTAGAATCCCATTCCAAGTCCAAATTCTTAGCAAATTCTTGCTGCCAACCAGGTCACTTACAAATCAAACAAAATGTAAGTAAGTGATCCAGTATTCTTTTATATCAGAAGACTCTGATCTTTGCCTTGTGAAGCTGCCCTACTTTATCCTTATGTCTGAAATTTATCATTGCAGCCATGTATTTAACCCACAGTTTAACAGGCATCTGTTTCTTTATAGGAAGAAACATTCACAGTTAGGTCCATTAATGAGCCTCAGAATCCAGATATTAGTTACTATCTTTTTCTAATTGCTTCTCAGCCATTGGCTGATAATGCAGCAGTATGATAATCTAACTTAGACACACACACACACACATCAGAAGTGATAATTCTTATTTTTTTCCTACTAGCCTTTATTGTTTTCTAATCTCCAGCACAAACTGGATGAACACATCTATAGTTAAAGTAAATGTTGCTTATACCTTGGAAGTTAATTTATGAAATAGGTATTGTTGCTACCACAGAACAGAAGCCAAAAAGTCTTATTTTTTTGGTGCTGGAAATTGAACCTGGAGCCTTAGAGTATGCCAAGCACACACACTACCACACTGAGCTAAGCCACACCCCCTATTTTAAAAGTTGGACTAGCAAGCCAAGGATAGCAATATCTATAAATATGACCAGCCATACCTCAAAGTTTGCTTTCCTCCTATTGGTCAAGGTGGCCTGAGAACTTAGGGGAAGCCTCATGAACTGTCTAGAGGAGAAAAGGCACAGTATTAAAAACTCATCAGCTAAGGATTGGGGAATGTGGCTCAGCAGTGAAGGACACGTGCTTATCTCGCATGAGGCTATAGGTACCATCCCCAGTACCCAAACAACCAGAACAAGCACCCCCCCCATCAGCTGTAAATTAACATTTAAACCAAAAGTCACTACCAATTAAAATGTGTGGCCATCATTTTCTTAAGTAGGAGAGGTGGACAGTGTATCAGTGACATTGAAGACATAAAACTTGTTCTGGTAAATGTGGTCTAAATGAGAAATAACTTAGTCTTTTCAGGAAGAAGTAGATTTGATTCATAGCTCATGCATATCTGTACCTGAGAGGCAAGGTAAATATTTCTTTTGTCTGTGTGTCTTCTTAAAAAGAATTGCTGACTGGTTCTTATTTCTTTAGTAACATCGATTTTTTAAAGTGGTATCTTGGATTCTGTCGCAGAAGAATGAGCAGTAGGGCTCAGGAGCAAGTGCAGTTTCTTGGTTGTTAGTTGAGCTCTTTTGGGGCCTACAAGGAGTATTTGATGTGAGAACCGTGCTGTGGGAGTTCTTCGCGCCCGTTCTTCCCTGAGTTCATTTCGGTGTATCTTTCCTTTTAATACAAATGCATGCTCTTATTAACCTGTAGTCTTGGAAGTGATTGTAGAAGGGAACATTTTTTTTTTTTTTAATGGAGGGTGAAATGCTTGTTAGCAATCTAAAAACCAAAGCTAAACAAGCTGCTTAAGTAAGTTTCAAGGTTTAAAAATAAAAATTAAGTACTGCTTTCAAAGTAATTGTATTAATAGTTTCTGTATTAAAGAAACATTACTGCTGTCCTTGTATAAATAAAATTTTTCTGCAGTACAATTAAGTATTGATTTTTCAGAAACTGTCCCATAAATCTTTTCACATATTTCCATATGCTATCCGGAACAAAAATTATTGAAATGTTCAATTTGTGAGATAACATATTCCTGCTAAAATATTTTTGTACATATAAAGAAATAAATATTTACTATTGGAGAAATGTAGTGTTTTATTTATAGGTAGAACTAAGGTTTAAACATAACAGGACATCAGATTGGCTTTGGTAATTTCTTTAAGTGCTAACAGCCTTTGTGAAAACTTCTTAATGTCATTTAGTTTTTCCCACCTAAATAAACTTTTCATTTTCCTCTAATTTTCAACAGGGACCCCACCCCCATCCCTTCCCTCTCCCCTAGCCTAAGCCTTGAGGGTGACTTGCAGAGGCAGCCCACTCGAGGAAAGGTTCAGAGTTGGGAGATGAGAATTCAGGATCAAGGAAGCCAGGCCTCTCTACTCAGATGGCGCCGTTGCTGGGGCCAGGTCTCAGGTCTCAGCTGGCCAGGAGGCCTGGCGGGCAGGGGGAGGAGCCAGCTCGCGGAGGTGCGTGGGCTGCGGCTGGAGCGCTGGCAAGAGGGAGGTGTGCAGTGCGGCCACGCCGAAGCGGCTTTCCCGAGGGGTCCTCGGCAGCTGTTTCCTTGGTTAGTGTTCAGGGTTCCATATGGTAAACTTAAGTCTATAATCTATTTCAGATGTCTCTAGAAAAATTAAGTTTTATATTGTTCATCCTTCTATACTACCTGTCTTAATTTTGTCTGTAGTTTTAGTTTTTCAGTCGAGAGGAGATAATACACTCAAAATTCTAACAGGTCTAGAAAGGTAAGAACATCTCCCTTTGCCACTTGTCCCAGGCTCTGTATCCCTGATGCCAAGGCAGCCATAGTTTGTGAATGCTTTAAATGAGGCTTTCTGTGCATATTGTTGCATGCATATTTCTATTTTGTGTGTGTGTTCTTTATTTTGAAACAGGGTCTCACTAAGTTGCAGATGGCCTTACTATGTAACAGAGGCTGGCCACAAACCTGTGATCTTCCTGTCTCAGCCTCCCAAGTACTGAGATTACAAGCGTGCACCACCACGCCGGCCGTTTCTATTTTTTATACAAGTAGATTCATGTTACACATTCTCTTTGCATTTCTTTATTTCAGAAACTGACAAAAAGGCACATGTGCTGTTACCAGTTGAGCACAGCTCATTCCACTCCTGCATATTCTGTTCTGATTTGTGTGTAAGAAAACGATCTCTGTACAGTCGCTGCCACAGCATACAGCTTTGTATTTTTCCCCCTGCACAGAATAAAGCTTAGTCTCATTTTTAATAGGTAACGAAAGAGTTATTGCTTAGTGTCTTGTTAATGTTCATTAAATTCAGAAGGGACCGAGAGGATGTAGAGGTGAGAAAGAACGTGTGCCGAGTTGCCTGCTCCTGTGGCCGCTGCGGCTCCCATCCTGTGCATGGGATCAGGAGCCTGGGGAGATGCTCCAAGCTGTTGATGGCCGAGAAGGACATCAGAACAGATGAAGAGCAAAAAACAGTTTAAAGTTTCCTTGCTAGAAAGTGTGTAGTGTTGACAAATTAAGCTCCCAGGACGCATAGGAACATGTTGTAGTCACAGAATTAGCGTGTTCATCAAAGCAAGGCAAGGCCAACAAAACACATGTAGCTAGACCACCAAGCAGGAGGGTGTTACTATTAGATTCTTATTTTCAGTAAAATTTTGTTTGATAGAGGAATATATACACTAGAGGTATTTATAGTTCATTTTTCAATCACCAAATAACGTACCGCACGTGCAAGTTCAGCCCCTTCTGAGAAGTCTTCCCACAGTGGCCACAATTTAAAATGAATTTTTATACTAAAATGTCAGACTCTTTGTGTGTGTGTAACAAAAAGTGAAGAATATAGGAAAGTGAGAGATAGAGCCATTCTGCAGAAAAGAGGTCTGAAGGTACACTAGCTTGGAAGCCCAACTCTCCCCAGCTCTGGAGGCCTGGAGTTCACCATTAGTCATACAGGCGTGCCTGTTGGAAACTCCTGGAAGAGTGCTGGTGGCATTCACAATGCAGAAAGTTACCACTTGTTAACATGTTTTATAATTCACTTCACTGATTAGTTTTTAATGCGCATGAGACCTAAATCGCAAAGTAGTATTTTAACAATTCTAAAACGTACCCAGCCTTGTCGATACAGTGATTAACAAACAGTATTACTGATGTTCTCTGCCTAGGGCACAGAGTCCATTTAGGGTAACATAAAGAATTAGCGGGAAGATGTGAGGGTCCTTCAGGATGACGGCTTTTACTGACGACTGCAGCCTCTCCAGGTAAATGTCAGCTAAGGCAAACAAGCGCTGCACAATCCCAAATCTCTCTGTATCTTTCAGAGGAGCCAAGATGGGGTCTTCAAGATCAGACTCTCCATCATCAGACAGTGCACGGAGCTGAAATGACACATTCAGACACTCAAAAATGTCAGAGAAGATCCACATAGGTGGATGGTAACACACTTTAAGGTAATAACAGAAAAAAAATTGTATTTTAATGTCTCCAATGGAGCAGGAAAACCTATAAGATGTAGCAAGATGTATCTGATCCAGACCAGACCTGGAGGTGAGATTTTATACAGTTTGCCCAGAGTCCTCTGTCTGAATCCCCACCCTGAATTCCTCCTTCCTGGCCCATTAACTAACTCCAGCAGATTAGAAAGGTCAGAATGTTTCTCATAGGTGAGTATGCAGGGTTTGTGGAGATATTTGTATATCTTTACAATGGTGGGCTGTGGTAATGTAATACATGTATACAATGTGTAATAAGTATCTCCAGCTCAAATATTAATCATTTTGATGTGTTAATAATTTTGTACTCTAGTCATTTTAAAATATAGGTTGTTTTAGCCAACAGTTGCTCTGCTGTGCTCAGGAAGAAGCAGAAGTAACGCCTCTGCTCTGTTTGGTGCCCACCCTGGCCAGCCTCTAGTGACCACTAGTCCATGCTGTTCCTCCACGAGATGGACTTACCAGCTACCACAGATGAGAAGGAACACGTAGTACTTTTCTTTTTGTGCCTGGCCTATTTCACTTAATGACTTCCAGTTCCCATGTTGCTGCAAATGACAGCATTTCATTGTTTCATGGCTGAATAATACTCCATTGTGTGTCTATACCATGTTTCTTCAGCCACGGAGGGGCGTCTGGGTCAATTCCATGTTTGCTATTGTGAGCAGTGCTGCAGAGAACGTGGGCGTCTAAGTGTCTTTTTGCTATAAGGACTTCATCTCTTCTGGATAGACACCAAGTAGTAGAATCACGCTGGATCGTACGGTGGTTCTACTTTTCGTCTCTCACGGAGTCTCCAGACTTTTCCATAATGCCTGCACCATTCTACATCCCCACCAACAGAGAAAAAGAGTTTGCTTTCTCCGATAGTGAGGTGGAGCTGTTTTTCATGTACTTGCTGTGTATCTTCTTTGGAGAAGTGTCTTGTGTCCACAGAATAATGGGTCCATGTGACACTTTCTTTTGGAGGTGTCCTCAGCATCTCCCTGCTCAATCTTTGTTACCTTAAATGGACTCTGCTCCAGGCAGAGCCCTAGTATTTAGTTCTTGAGCCCACTTTTAATTGGGTTTGTTTTTATGGTGTTCAGCCCTCTGCATTCCTTATGTGTTCTAGATATCAATCCTTTGTCAAGGTGTTAGTTTTGTAATTGACTCCTCCTTCTGTTGGTTATTTCCTTTGCTGTGCAGAAGCTTCTTACTTTTATACAATCCTATGTCTAGTTTTACTTTTGCTGCTTGGGCCTTTGAGGTTCCGTCTAAATGCTCATTGCCAATGTCTTGAAGCATTTATTTCCCTTATGTTTTCTTGTAGTAATTTAATAGTTTCAGGATTAACAGTTAGGTCTTAGGACTGTTTTGAGTTGACTTTGCATAAGGGAATGGAAGGGATCTAGTTCCATTCTTTTGCATATGCAGAACCATTTTTGCTTGCACTGTTAGAGATTGTCTTTCTCTGCTGCATGTTCTTGGTGCCTTTGTCAAAAATCAGCTGGCTATGTGAATGTGGATTAATTTTTGGGTTCTCTATTCTGTTCCATTGGTCTATGTGTGTGTGTATGCTGATAGCATGCTGTTTTAGTTAATATAACTTTGTAGGGTTTTTTGAAGTCAGCTATGGCCTCCAGCATTAATAATATATTTTTTAATATTACACTTAATATTTGTTGTTCAGGATTGCTTTGTCTGAGTCTTTTGTAGTTCCACATGAATTTTAGGATTGTTTTTTCTCTTTCTATGAGGAAAATCATTGGCATTTTTATGGGAATAGCACTGAATCTGTAAATCACTTTGGGTAGTATGGGCATGTAAACGATATTGGCTCTTGCAATCCATGGGAACATTTTTCCATTTGTGTCTGTGTGTCTGTCTGTCTTCTGTAGTTTCTATAAATATCTGTTAGATCCATTTGTTCTATATGGATAGTTCAGATGTTTCTTTGCTGATTTTCTGTCTGAATGTTCTGTCCATTGAGGAAAGTGAGGTGGTAAAGTCCTCAACTATTAAGATTCTACTTCTTAAGCTGGGTGTGGTGGCACACACCCAGCTTTTGGGAGGCTGAGACAGTAGGATCACAGGTTCTAGGACAGCCTCAGCAAGTAGTGAGATTCATCAGCCTAGTAAGATCCTGTTTCAAAATAAAAAATAAAATAGGACTGGAGATGTAGCTCAGAGGTAGAATGTCCCTGGGTCCAATTCAAAATTCTCTCTCTCCCTTTACATTGAATATTTGCTTTGTAT
>PVLC010003166.1:23730-73653 GCA_004027655.1 Graphiurus murinus
GTACTGGGGATTGAACTCAGGGGCATTCTACCTCCGAGCTACACCCCCAGCCCTATTTTTTATTCTTTATTTTGAAACCGAGTCTCACTAAGTTGCAGAGTGCCTCACTAGGTAGCTGAGGCTGGCCTCGAACCCGGATCCTCTGGTCTCAGCCTCCCGAATGCTGGGATTACAAGCGTGCGCCACCACGCCCGGCTTATTCCTGCTCATTTTTGGTTTTCATTTGCATGGTGTCTTTTCCAACCCTTCACTTTTAGTCTTATGAGTCTTTCATGTATCTGTTCGTGGGAGTTTTTTATATTTATGTGATTTCATAATAGTAGTTACCCTTTAACTTTTAGTATAGTATATTCCATTAAGTATTTCTTGTAGGGCTGGTCTTGTGATGAATTCCCTCAGTTTTTGCTTATTTGGGGCAGACTTTCTCTATAGTTTGAAGGATAATTTTCTGGTTGGTAGCCTTTTTCTTTCAGTATTTTGAACACATCATCCCATTCTCTTCTTTTCTGACCTTTAAGATTTCTGCTGTGAAATCAGCTATAAGTCCAATGGACAGTCCCATGGATGTGACTAGAGACTTTTCTCTTGTTCGTTTTAGGATTATTTTTGTCTTGTCCTCTAAAGGGCATCTCATAAGTCTTGTATGTTTTCCTCATTCTTGTTAATTCAAAAGACCTGTCCTCAAGTTCAGACATTCTTTCATCTGTTGTGGAAGCTCTCTATACTATTTTTCATATCATTAACTAAAGTGTTTAGTTCTAAGATTTCTGACTCGCTCTCTCTTATGATTTCTCTTTGGTGAATTTCTCATTCATATCCTGAATTGTCTATCTGTGTTCTCTTGTGTCTCACTGAATTTCCTTAGGATCATTATTTTAAGTTATTTTTCAGGCATTTCATAGATTTCCTTCAAGTCAAGATCTATTTCAGGAGAGTTTTTGTTCTCCGTTGGCAGCATATTTTCTTGTGTGTTTGTTGTGTCTGCACATCTGGTGCAATTTTACATGAAGTAACTTTTGTAGGAAAATTTTTTTCTGTTTAGATGGGATATAAAATGTTAGCAGTGTCTCAGTGCCTCAATAGTGCAGGCTGCAGCAGTTCCTGAAGGCAGTTATATGACCTTGTAGTGGACACAGGCTTCCAAAGCTGTGTGTCTCCAGTCTCCACAGAGTTGAGCTCTCGTGGCACTGGGGGTTTTGGGAACATCTGTCAGCTTCAGTGGTGTAGGATGTGGAGAGGACCGTCCCCAAGTCTCTCAGTACAAGCACAGGTTTGAGCCATAGATATGCAGGGGACCTTCCCTATGTCCCATGGTATACCTACAGTTTGTACTGGGGTCGTAACACTGTGTACCACTTCTGTGGAGCTATGGTACTAGGGCTTTTGACACCAACAGCTGTGATCCAAAGTTCACAGGCTATGGAGGAGAGTACCCTAGGTCTTCCGGGGCATGTGCAGGTAACATTTGGCCTGTGGTGCTCGTATCCATGCTCCGAGAGGTGTAGACACGGGGGATAGCCTCCCTAGGTCCCACAGGTTGAGCACAGATGGTGTTGGAGTGTGTGGCTTTGTTATCTGCAGTCCTGGGGCTGCAAGGCCTGGGTGGAAATGTCGCTAGATCACCTAGGGCAGTGCGGGTAGAGCAAGGTTTATGGCATTGGTAGTTCTGGTCATGGGGAACATGGAAGGGGCCTTCCCCTTGTTCTCAGGGCAAACATGCGCGCCACCCAGGCTTTCTGCTTCAGCTGCAGCCACAAGCCTGTGGGCTAGGATGGAGACCCTCTCCAGTTCCCCCGGGGTGGACAGGTGTGGGTGAAACTCAGACTGTGCACCAGTGGCTCCAGGCCCAAGGTTGAGGGCTGCAAACACGTGTGACGGGTTTGTGGCCACAGCACCACTGGTCCTGAGCTGCAGCATGCCGAGGGGCCTCTTCTACCCAGTGAGGCACAAACCTCCCACGCCTCCAGCTGCCGGCCCTTACGCCAAGGTGGCATCGACCAGTGGTTGAAGTGGTTTGAGACATTTTCCCAGCAGTGCTGCTCCCCCCCACACCCCCATCCCAAAAAAAGCCTTCACGAAACTATTTCCAGAGTAGATATATAACACAGTTCTGGGTCTGGTCTAGAAGTCTGTGCATTACCTGCTTCTCTCATCTGTGAGCAGAGCTCTGAGTTGTGGTCCTTTGGACCAACAGAACAGGCCGGCCTTGGCCCTCAGCGACCACACTTTAAAATAAGCGAGTACGCTCTGGCCCGGAAGTGCTCCGTCACAGTGGTTTCAGGGCAGCCTGTTGTTGGTCCCTTTTATTAATGGCCCGATTGGCCACTGGAAAAGCTCAGCCTTGACTCTTGGGGCCTACTCTTGCTCTTAGAATGACATTTTCAGAGGGCACTAAGCTGATGATGCTCCTGGAAGAGAATGAAAGAACCGTCGCCAGTCCTGCATACCTCCCAGGCACAGAGCTGACTCGGGCCAGGCTCAGCACAGAACTGCCATTTGCAAATAATGTGGTAGCAGACCCCGTTCTTGCACCAATGCAATCTCTCCCAACAACGGGAAAGCTCAGGATTTCGAATCTAAAGATAGCATCAGAGCCCTGGCTCTGCTGGCCAGTTCTGAACAAATCCTTTCCCTCTGGGCCTCAGTCTTCCCGTGGGATGGGCGTATGCAGTGTGCAGAAAAGGAGTTAATGACAACCAGTGCCTGCTTAAGCTCTCCTGAGAGCTGTCGTGAATGTGAAAGCTCAGGTGTTTTATCAGCTGCTAGGAGTCTACCCTGTTCCTATCCATCCCGGGAGGTTCCTTACCAAGTGGCACAGCGTAGGGATAATGTGGAGTTTACAGCAAGTCCCCAGCAGAGCTGCAGCGTTATCTGGCATTTCTGCAGGAGGTAAAAAAAAAAAAAAATCATAGTCAAAAAAAGTTCATGGGAAAATAGCCAGCCCCTGGCTGGTACCTAATTTATATTTTAGTACTTTCCCACCAGCTGGTGAGGTGCTCAGTAATTGTCGATTGAGGGAATGAATGGGCAGCAAAGACCTTTTGGAAAACAGATGTTGGAGTCCAGGCACCCAAGGATGTACCTTGACCTTGAATTTGCCAAACAGGAAGAACAACAAGACTCTTGAGACAGGGAATCAGCATGGACCGGAGAAAGGCCTTGCGCCCTGGAGCCATGAGAGTCGTGTCTGAGCCCCTCCACGCGACCACGCTGTGGCCTCTGTGTGCCTCGGTCTCATTTGACTGACCACAGTTCTTGTTTTTGAGCATCTGTCAGAGCACTGCATAAACTACAGAGGGCTCTCCTCTTGTCATCAGAACGTGGCTCATCCCAAGAGAAGGCTGCCGGGGGAAGATCCTGCCAGGGACCCTCCAACACCCCCTACGGGGATTGTGCACGCACCTGCCCACCCAGCAGACCCACAGCCCTCCACACGTTCTCAAGGAAAGCCTTACCCCAAACCGGGAGGAGTGAAGATGCGACAGCCGCAAGATCACTGGCCTGGGGAGGGACGTGACGTCTGGCTGAGCCACTCACCCGTCCCCATCACCCTCACTTGCCAGAGCAGCTCCCAAAATCATCCTCGCCCCTTATTCTGGGAAATAGTTCCTGATTGGCATCAGGTGCAGGTCTCAGGGACGAGAGCAGCGTCTGCGTCACAGAGCTCATCTGACTGTTGCTACTCAGTGCCAAGGAGCCGGGTGAGATACAACCTCCCTCATCCACTGCAGCAGCACTGAAGCGCCCTCTGACCTCTCCCACCGTGTCTGGGACTGAAGCAAGTTATTCTGATCACTCTTCCCTGTACCAATTCCGTCTTACAAATGAGGTCGAGGACTTCAGAGCGTGAGACTCTTTTACAGTCCCCAGGTAGTGGAGGAAGCTTTCCAGGAGACAGGTCACATTGTGTGGCCAATGTGCCAAAAACAGCTAAGAGTACTAAAAAGCCAAAATATGGCATTAGGACCCAAGAGGAGCCCTTTTTCTGTTCCAACACTTTCCCCAAATTCTTAGGAGGAAAAGGTCAACCCAGAGGGGCCCAGGCTTCACAAGAGCATTAACAAAAGAGCTTTCCCTCCACCTCTGCTATGATTGACATGGAAGTGAAACCCCAGGGAAGAGGGCAGCATTGGCTTGGAAAATGGCCTTGGGGGCTGCTGCTGCACGGAGCGATTTCACCGCCTCTGTAAGTAAACGCACATCACACATCGGCTACCTCGTGACCACCGTATGCAAGGTGGCAGAGAGGGCGACGCTGGCTCTAGGAGCAGGGAGAAGGGGCACGTGGTACATGTTTGATTTGACATTGCTATAAATACACGTGCTACATATTGGGCAGCCTGCAAACAGACTTGTTTCAAGAAGTAACAGGGTATGTGAAGAAAAGGCCTCTCGCCTGTGGATCAGCCCGCTAGTATTCCTGCACTCAAAGATTCTACTACACCAGGTTAACATCAGCAGAAGTCTCTAGTGGGGTTTCGCAGGGCTCTGAGTTACGTGCTGGTCAACAAGTCTAAACTTTTCCCCCATGACTTGGAACAAGACATAGAGCAGGCTTTCATCAGCATGAGCTGGGAGAGATTCTCTGATTTATTTATTTATTTTTAACTCAAGACTCCTGGGCCTCTGTCTCTCTGTAGTGCTAGGGAAGAGCCTTGAAGGTATAAGGGACTTAGTGCCCCAACCAGCATTCCCAGAAGGGAAGTCGGGACCAGGGGTCTGGACTGCTTAGTCACATCTTGCCAAAAAGGGAACTGAAAACCTAGTTTCCTCATGATGAACAAAACCAGGCCCCTGGCGACAGGTGGGAGAGGCAGCCAGGGTCTGCTGCTCCACGGTAGGGGGGGGGGGGGCACGAGCAGAAGCTGCTGGGCCCAGCCTGAGCCTGGCCTCACATGCGGCACGGGGCCCTCCAACCAGGGGCCATAAGTTTGCAAAGAGGAAGGGTAGGATCAGAGGATTGAGAAATGCTGGGACAGCTGCTTCCAGATGTGAGTCCCTGCCCCTGAGCACCTCCAGGGCTCTGGCGTGAACTGCAGGCCATGTGGGGAGATGATTTCCGGGGCTGGCAAGGGCAGACAGAAAGGCCTGCTGGAGTCTAGAACTCTCCTCCCCCCTTATCTTCCTGCACTAGGGAGGAGGGACCTGTATGTACCAAACCTCCCCCGGTTTGTATCATCTCCACGTCCCCAGAGGCACCTATAGCAACAAATGCAGTTCCAAAGCGACAGCGGCCGTTTCTCACCCGAGTTTCCATACCTGCTAGAGCACTGACTAGGAAGTACGCCGTTGCAAAGAGCTCGTGGTTGCTGACCTCGTCCTCGGGGCCAGGATACTCGCCCTGGATGCTGCAGCCCACCAGGCGCAGGAAGGCGGTGAGCTCCTGCTGCCTTAGGGGCTGTGACTCCGCTGTCACCGGCACCAGCGCTGTTTGCAGGGAGGAGAAGCCGGCGGCGGCCACGTCGTCACACTGCGGGAAGAGAAGGGCGCGGCGGTGAAAACACCTGCTCCCAAGTGCGGCCTGATGCCACATGCCACGCTCTTCCCGCTTTGAAGTTACTCGCCAAGGGACAGAGTTCCTCTCCTGGAGACAGTACTTGAGGATGAGTAGGTGAGAACCTCCCGGGGCAGGGTCTGCTGGGTCTTACAGAGACCAGGAACAAGTGCTCGGGCCCAGAGTGGAGGAGGAAACATGGTCGTCAAACTCTACAGCTGTAGCCCTCGACACCGGCGTGTCCTCGGCCTGCCTCCACCGCCCCAGACGGCCAGCCAGTGCTGCCCACAAGCCAGGCTCCACCTGGGGGCCCTCCTCCGACAGGACCGCTGTGCTCTCTCCACAGGGGGCTTCCCTGACAGTTTCCTCTTGGAAGGAGCTACTTCAGAAAGTAACAGGCAACGGTTTAAAAACAAGGCGTCCTCCCTGGGACTGAGCTCCACATCCTCCAGTATACAAAGGGTCCTGGGCTCTTCGGCCTTTTTGGCTGCAGGCTCCACCCCTGGACTCTTTCAGCACAATCTATCTTCAAGAGGGAAAAATAAAGCCAGGCATGGTGGTGCACACCTGTAATCCTAGTACTTGGGAGGCTGAGACAGGAGGATCGCAGGTTCGAGGACCGCCTCAGCAAGTAGGGAGACTGTAATCAACCCAGTGAGGCCCTGTTTCAAAATAAAATTAAAATGGGGCTGGGGGTGTAGCTCAGAGGTAGAATGCCCCTGGGTTCAATCCTCAGTATTACAAAAAATAAAATAGGGATGGAAGTGTAGCTCAGAGGTAGAACGTTCGTGGGTTCAATCCCCAATGCCAAAAGAAAAAAAAGGGAAAAATACTATAAATCTTTCCTAGAAACCATAAAGTATTCAGTTTAGTTATTATTCCAACTTCCTGCAAAAACAAAAACTATAGTAAAAAAGGTTTCTAAAGCTTCAGCCTGTGTATGTATTACTAGGGATTGAACCCAGAGGCATTCTACCTCTGAGCTACATCTGCAGCTCTATTTTAGTTTTATTTTGAAACAAGTTCTCACTAGATTGATGAGTGTCTCACTAACTTGCTGAGGCTGGCCTCAAACCTGCGATCCTCCCTGCATCACGCCCAGCTCCAGCCTTTTTTAAGTGCAAGAAATCTGGGCATTTGGAGCGTGAACAGCCAGTGTGTCCCTCACCATTTGCACAACTAAGGTGCTCGTTTTCCCCAGGACTTCCTCCTGCTGCAGATGCGAAGGCCTGCTTCTCACTGTTCTAGATAGCATAGGGTGACTTGGAGTGCACTATAGAGCCTCTGTGGGGGCTGAATAGTGCCCCCCCCCAAGATAAATGACCACCTGCAATCTCAAAATGTGACCTTATTTGGAATAAGAGTGCCTGCAGATATAACTAAGGTGAGGACCTCAAGATGAAATTATCCTAGTTTGGGGTCCCTATATACAGTCACAAGCCAGGGAAAGATTTGCCCTGTGACCTTCCAGAGGGGCCACAGCCTTGTCAAAGCCTCGATTGCCAACTTCTGGCCTCCAGAACTGCAAGAGAGACATTTCTGTTGTTTGTGATCGGTTGTCTCGGCAGCCCTGGAACACTCATACATCTCTCTCTGAGTGCCTGTCAGCTCCTTTCTGGACTATTAAAGACTTGTAACTAAGGAGGTGGGGAAACTTAACACAGTTGCACTCTAGCCCCAGGCCTTTGCCTGAGAGCTCTCACCCGCCCATGCGCATGCCCAGAGGAGCCAGGGAAGGTGGGCCTACTGCTGGCCTAGACTCACCACTTGCTCCAGGACCTCCAAGAATTCCTCATCAAACAGAACCGCCTCCATGAAGTCATGCAAAGTCGACTGCTGCTGCTTTGGCAGTTCCACAAAGGGCTGGAAATTCCTCTCCAGGAGGAGAGATGCTGCAAAAACAGAGCAGAGCCAGGGTCTCAACCGCTGTGCGGCTCCCTGCACTGAGGGCAGCACCTGCTTCTCATAGCTGAAGGGCACCAGCCCCTTCACCGCTGCATCCACAAGCGGAGTCAGCTTCGGAATTCGGAAATAAAGGACACCGAGGTGAATACCACCCTGCCTGTGTTTCAGTAATCTCTGCTGGAAAGAAGGATGGGGGCGTGGAGGGGCCCAGCTTTGGATTTCAAAGACTCACTCTTTTCTGACAGCTCACTAAGTCTAATCAGTTATTTCCTGGAAAAGTCATTTAGTCTTCCCTTTAGGGTGATTACTTTTTTTTTTTTTGCAGTACTGGGGATTGAACTCAGGGACAGTCTACCTCCGAGCTATACCCCTAGCCCTATTTTTCATTCTTTATTTTGAAACCGGGTCTCACTAAGTTGCGGAGTGCCTCACTAGGTAACTGAGGCTGGCCAAGAACCAGGATCCTCCGGTCTCAGCCTCCCAAATGCTGGGATTACAAACGTGCGCCACCATGCCCAGGCTTTTAGGGTGATTTCTGTAGAAGTAAATTCTCAAGGCAGAATCACTAAACATACTATTTTTTATGATGGTCCTGAGCCATACAAATTCCAAAATGCATTCTTGTTATGCCCTTCCTTATATTACAGATTCTGTATCCTTTTTCTTCCCCCTCCTTGGTGGTGCTGGGCATTGAACTTCCAAGCTATACCCTCAGCCCTACTTTATTTGGAAACAGGGTCTTGCTTAGTTGTTGAGATTGGCTTTGAAACCCATCTTTCTGTCTCAGCCTCCCAAGTACTCCCATGTACTGGGATTACAGGCATGTGCCACCATGCCTAGCTTATTCTTTCCTATTTAATGCGTGATTTCCAAAGGGGCTGGCACCCCAGGTTCCCGGCCAACACAGCGAGTCCACAGTTTCCCTCCTGCACGCTTGTCCCAGCTGAGTGCTTGGGAGCCTCTCCCTTTTTTCTTTTTTGTTCTCCCAAGGTTGTCAAAAGCTTCTGATAAATTAAGCCTAGAATAAATTTTTCAAAAGAAGATTTGATAAAACAATGCTTTATAACATGCGCTGCATACTAATACTTAAACGCACCTCATTTACTGGTGGTGAATTCCAGCCAAACAGTTACAGAAAGCCCCAGAGAAAGAGACCTACAGCTTTAGCAACCGGTATCATTAGAAAAACTGCCCAGTGAACACAGGGAGGCCTTTGCCCGCCCTGGCCTAAAGGGAAGCTCCGTCTGGGTTAGTCTAGGAGCCAGGAGCACAAAGGCCAGGCCAGCTGCACACTTCGCCCTGCGCCTGGCTGCCTAGGATGCCACCGTGCAGAGCAGACTCCTGGGAAAGGACACGGCACCGCAGCTGGTGGACTGCCTCCCTGCAGAGCTTCTAAGCCACAACAATGTCCTTTACGTGGCCACCAAAAATCCCACCCAGCTATCTAAGGGGCAAGACAGGATTTGACCTTCATTGTTACAAAGTCTTCCAGTCCTGACATTCTGTGACAAAAATAATGGTGTCCTGTGGTTCAGGACCCACGGCTGTCCCGTGGAGGAGCCGCCTCTCATCTCCACACCAGAGCATGTTCTGGCTCTTTCCTAAGCTCTCAGCTAATTGTTTCTCTGTTTTCCTCGCCCATCTCCTCCTCTGTACATGTATTCCTGCACCCCACCAAAAAGAAACCAACTTTTTAAGACACAAGATGCTGGGGGGAGAAAATATAAGTGCTGCTCCGGGCACCTCATGAGTCCCGTCCCCTTCCTCCTGGGCACCGTGTGGAGTGCGCCATGTGGACACGGAACCCCCAGGAGGACACAGTATCCACGTGGCGCCATGCTGACGCAGCGGTGTGCGTCTTGGCGATGGAGCCTGGAGCATGATGGAACAGAAGCAGAACTGGGCTTGTGTCTTTGCTGCCTCCGAGCTAGCTATTCTTAGCGATCAGGCCTGTCTCCCCAGCCTGTCTGTCCTGAGAGCAGCCGATGCCTGCTGCTGAGTGGAGCACACTAGGGCTGCAGAGGCAGAGCCACTCCCTTCAAATGCTTCCCATGAGTCACTGGTCCTGACGGCCACACCTCATCTTGGGGTACATGGTTCACTTGGCCATCACCTGGCCATACGCCACCTTGCTGGCATTACCTCGTGTTAAGACACTTAACGGCCCATCCTGGGAGGACATCTCATGCCTGCCATCGGGTATGTCCACGAACATGAACTCGCGATAGGCCAGGGGGTCCAGGTACACAGGGCCAGTTGTCTTCTGGTGCTCGAAGCCGCCGTGCTTCCCTTGGAGAAGGCAGAATTCTGCAGTGCAGGAGGAAAGGACAAGCCGGGCATGGGGTCAGCCGGCATCCCACGTCTTAGACCAGCCGTTACCTAACTCGGGTGGGGCAGAAAACGCTCCACCTGCTTCCCCTTGAAAGCCACTTTCTACACCTCAGGCTGTGTGACCAAGAACCAAGGCCTGCCTTACAAATTCTGAAGACAGGAGGCACTTTTTCACACACTTGGAAATACTTGTCTCAGTCAGCTCAAACAGCTCTAAACAAAACCTACCATGTAGAAAACAACTGGAGACATTCAGACACCCATACTAGTAAAGACTTACTGTTAGTACACTTAGGTGCTCAAGCAATTGTATGGTTGTTTTTAAGGAGACTTAACTTCTCTTTACTAGTAAAGAGGAAGATACACAGCAATAAAAAAAAAAAAAAAAAAAAAAAAAAAAAAAAAAAAAAAAAAAAAAAAAAAAAAAAAAAAAAAAAAAAAAAAAAAAAAAGGAGCTACTGGTTGGTTTCTAGAGTTGCGAGAATGAATCTCACAAACACTGAGTGAAAAAAGACAAAGAATACACTATATAAGAATCTAGGCAAAATAAGTTTTTTTAGCTGGGCATGGTGGCGCACGCTTGTAATCCCAGTACTTGGGAGGCTGAAACAGGAGGATCACTGGTTTGAAGCCAGCCTCAGCAACTTAGTGAGGCCCTTGGCAACTTAGTGAGAGACTGCTTCCAAATAAGAGAAAGTTGGGTTCAGGGTATAACTTGGAGGTAGAATGTCTCTGGGTTCAATCCCCACTTCCAAGAGAAAGAAAAATCTTTTTTTTTTTTTTTTAAAGACGCCTTCTTGCTTAAAAGTACTCACATATTTACAGAGATAAAACAACATAATGCTTAGGAGTTGCCTCCCAGAAGGAGGGCGGAGGTAAAGTTATGGGTGGCACATGAACCATCCCGGTTACTGAAGGTGGGTGATGGTACGTGCCAGTGGACTGCACTATTAACTCTACTTTTGAACATATGTGAAATTTTCCATAATAAAACATTTGTTTAAAACAAGAAAGAAATGTTTCCTGCAACACTTCCGCGTTGAGGAGTCAGCTAAAGGATCTAAGCTATGGGCGAAAAAACAACAGGTATCATGTTTTTGCTAAACCAAAACCGCAAGGGAGCTTGTGGATCGGGGTTCCCTCTGTGCTTCTATTTCATAACTTGGGTATTTAGGGGAAAGCTAGACAAAAGATAGATTCACAGGAGAAAAGCATCAGGATTTGTTTAACAGAGGCCGAGGTGACACAGGAAGACTGAGGCAGGCACACCTGGGGAGTGTGATGTGACAGCGTGACCGAGGGCACCAAGCCCAGGGAGCTCACCGGGCCTGCGGGTCCCCTTTCTTCTGGGCAGAGGGAGGGTCAGGGAATCCTTCCTAGGTCTGTCACCTGCTTCCTAGGTGGAGGGCAGTGAGGTCATGGTGACCTCCCTCTCAAGTATACCTCAATGAAGTGGAGAAAACTGACACATGGACCCCTTTGGCCACCAAACGGTCTCACTAAGTTGCGAAAGGTCTCGCTAAGTTGCTGAGGCTGGCTTTGAACCTGCGATCCTCCTGCTTCGGTCTCCCAAGTACTGGGATTACAAGTGTGCACCACCACACCTGGCTCACTCAGATCATTTTGGAAGCAAAGCGCAGACACGTCACCATCTCATCTGTGACATTCCAGAATAGACCCCTGAGAGGTAACTTCCGTGAGCATAACGTCTTTGGGTGTGATTATGACAGTATGGTTAACAATTTGCTACGTCCCCAAGAAGCCATCAGGCACTTTGCTTGGGCTCAATGCAAGCTCTTATTGGGACCAAGCAGGAAGGGGCTGCTAGCTTCTGCGACGAGCAGACACTAGTGAAACCAGAGGCTTGTTTTCTTCCAGTGATGACGATGACAACACTGACACCCTTGTGATGAGCAGAGGAAGGTCAGGTTCAGTATCTCTGGCTTTGTGTTGGGGGTGGGGAGGTGGGGGAAGGAACACAAGGATGATGATATTAACAGCCAAGGTGGAAGAGTTAACAAGCAGCCCCCGTGCCAGGAGCTCCCTACGCCCCAAGAGTCCCCAGCCTGGAGGCCTTTCCCCTTCCGGGAGGGGGGAGGAAACTCAGCAAGATTCACAGCCTGACAGAGACCTCACGGGAGGTGGTGGCACCGGGGTTTGCAGAACCTGTGTTCTTATTCCTCTGGCCCAGGTCTGGGGAGGACAGGTGCAGCGCCGGAACCTCCCTCGTGGAACACCCAAGTGCTGCCCCGTTGCCTGAAGACCGGGTCACGGGACGCTCTCTCTGCTGCCTCTTCCCTCTCTCCCCACACCCCCAAGCAGAAGCAGATCCTCTATGCGCATGCGCCTCAGAGCGACATGGAGGAGGTCCCTCGGCCTCCAGGAGGCGACCACTCACCAAACTGGCCGTCCTGTCTCACGAATAACTCGATAATCCCATAGGCGACCGTGGTGGTGGCAGGGATCTCCAGCATCAAGCTGCTGTCCGTGACGACATTCCCGTCCTCCATCGCCGACACCTGTGGGCAGGAGACCGCCCCGCTGTGTACTCAGAGGCTCCTCTCCCGGGCCCCTCTCCGCCCAGCCCTGCCCCGGAGGTAAGGGTGCCGAGAACGTGCCCCCGGGACTTAGTAGGAGCAAGGAGCTAGCTGGCATAGGTAAGAAGTGAATCCTGTTGACATCAAGTCAGAGGCTAGCTTGGTGGCAAAAAGTAGCCTTCTAGAGCACAGGTGACCTTATGTCCATGGTACTGAATGAAGATAGACCATGTCCCAGGTTAATTTCGTCTAGATCAACAATGGGCCACGTGTACCTCTGTGGTCCCCTAACATTCGAACTCCTAGAACCCAAACATTCCTATCACTTGGTGACGTCATAGCTGCAGTACCACTGTAGCACAACGTAGTACGCGGCTGCCCGGGTGATCCTGCTGCAAACACCCTGCCGCACTGCCGGTGAACACAAGCAGAGCGTGCACGTGACATACAGTAGAGAACGCTTGTAACGCTAAGTGGCCATGCTGCTGCTTTACAGATTCGCTATGCGTACATGTTATTCTTTTAGGGTGTATGCCCTCTACTTAAGAAGCAAAGTTCACTGTAAAGCAGAGTGTGTGTTACATCAGCAGCAGCCTTCCACGTCTTGTTTTTTTTTTTTTTTCAGTACTGGGGATGGAGCCCAGGGGCATTCTACTTCTGAGCTACACCCCCAGTCCTATTTTTTCTTTATTTTGTCTCACTAAGTTGTGGAGAGCCTCACTAAGTAGCTGAGGCTGACCTCGAACCCGGATCCTCCAGTCTCAGCCTCCCAAGTGCACCCCACGCCCGGCTTTGTAGGTCTCTTGAGTACATCCAGGCTATGAATGACGAGGGACTGACCTGTACCATCTCCATTCATGTAAGCACATTCTGGGACATTCACAGGACAGAATCATCGAGCACCACATTTCTCAGAACGTACTGCAGTGATGCATGACTGAATAAATAAGGTCACCTCCGATTCCCTTCATTCAGGATTATGGAAGCCACTTGGAAATCCTGATGAATATCCCAAACAGGATCAGAGCTCGACTAGAGGACCTAGCTGAGTCACTTAGACTCCTGAGGATGGTCCCCTGCACTGGTGAAACCAGGAGGAGAGGGGGCAGGAGGAGCTGCTGGAGGAAGAAGCAGAGCCTAGAGAACAGCCAGCAGGGAAGCTGGGAAGTCTGGCTCCAGAGCTGCCTCCTTGGATCTGGCAAACGCTCTTCCCTCAAGGCCTCAGGGACAGGGAGCCCAGGATCTCTTTGAGAGCCAGCGTGATTCTGGTCTGAATACATCACTTGGGGTCGAGGCAGCCGGGCCCCCGGGGCCCCAGGACTTTGGTTGGGTGGTGGTTGCGGGCAGGGCCAGTGTAAGCTGCCTCCCATCAGGCTCCTTCCTGTCCACTGCTGTCTGGCCTGCACGGCTGGCCCACCCCAAAGAGTCCAGCTCCAGACCCTCACAGGCCCCTCCTTGCAAACACAGCCTCCCTGGATCCTCTAGAAAAAAACGCCAAAAATTACCCAAGAAGTCAACCTTTAAGAAGAGATGAGGCACCGTGGCCAGCCATGGGGAAAGCAGTTTGGGGTTGATGGCTACTTTACTCACATCTAGTACCAATGCAGGATCAGCCTTTTAAGACTGTCTAGAATTTAATATGGAACAATCCTTCAATGTGTATATAAAGAGAGCTTTACCTGCCCTAACTAAACCTGCAAAGGATTTGAGGCAGTTAATCCCAAAGTAATCATTTTGTGCAGCCTGGTTCCAAGGCACTAAGGATTCTCTTTATCTGGCCAGTAACTATTTTAAACTTTTTTTTTTTTTTTCAGTGCTGGGGATGGGAACTGGGGTATTCTACCACCAAGCCCATACCCCCAACCCTCGATTGATTGATTGATTGATTGAAATGGAACCCAGGAGCATTCTACCTCTGAGCTACACCCCCAGCCCTATTTTATTTTGAAACAGGGTCTCACTAAGTTGTAAAGGGCCTCACTAAGTAGCTAAGTAGCTGAGCCTGGGCACAAACCCATGATTCTCCTGTCTCAGCCTCCCAAATCCAAATACTAATAGTACTACAAGCATGTGCCACCATGCCTGCCTTTTTTTTTTTTTTTTTTTTTTTGCGATACTGGGGATTGAACCCAGGGGTATTCTACCTCCAAGGTACACCCCCAGTCCTATTTTTATTCTTTATTTTGAAACCGGGTCTCACTAAGTTGCAGAGGGCCTCACTAGGTAGCTGAGGCTGGCCGCAAACCCAGATCCTCCCGTCTCAACCTCCCAATATTTTTAAAATTTTGAACAGAGTCTTACTAAGTTGCTGAGGCTGGCCTCAACCTTCGATCCTCCTATCTCTACCTCCCAAGCAAAGTACTAGGATTACAGGTGTGTGCCACCATGCCTGGCTTTTAATCTAATTTCCTCTGGGGAAGGATTGCACCTCTGTAGAGGAAAGTACCTGACCCAGGCCCACTTGACCAATCAGTATCCTGTTGCCATGACCTTGGGTGAGACCCAGCCCTGAAGCACTGCTGCCAAGCCCCAAGGAGGGAGCCTATCCCGGGGTGGGAAAGCAGCCTTCCATGAAGGAATGCAGCTCACAACATGCGAGTACTGGATCCAGCAGCAACTGAAGCCCGTCTGCCCCAGATACTGCAGTTACACAAGCCAATAGATTCCTCCTCACGGAAGCCGGTGTGAGTTCTATTTCTGCTGACGACCTCACGGCAGGCCAGCCAAGACTGCCCGCCGGGTCCCCTGATCACGGCCATACACACCTGCACCGTCCTGGTCTGGATGCCCACCATCCCCCCGCACGTCTCCTCCTTCTGGACGTGCTCAGATATCACGCACTTCTGCGTTGTCACGATCTTCTCAATCAGGACACACAGGACCTCGTTTTTCCTCTCCAGCACCTGCTGGAGCACTGGGTTTTGCAGATTTATCTTTCTGAAAAAGGAAAACGCCTGTCAGTAACCTCCACCTCTGGGTAGACTGCTGCAGCTCTTACACAGCTGGGGGTCGAGGAGTGGACCGGTGACAGCCGGCTTCGCTGACTTCCTGGTGAAAAGAGCAGGCAGGTTACCCAGAAAGACACCAACCGAATTCTGAGGGGAGAGGCTGGACGCTAGGGTGGGGGGACACTCGGTGAATAGCTTGGCTTCAAGCAAGAAGAAAATAAAGTGAACCCACAGGGGAAGCGCAGTCCATCCCTCTTGGACCGTTGGGGAGCTGAAGGATGACAGACATGGCGGATGTGGCCATCGTGGGGGGAGTGGCAGAGGAGAGAGAGACAGGCTGAAGTACAGGTGCTGAGGAGTCCATTCTTTTTTAGTTCAAATGTAATCTGCTACCTGGGCTATGGGAAGAACGTGTGACCTCTTGGGAGGTGTTTCATCTCACTGCAGAGATGGAAACCCGACGCCAGTTTGTTGTGGGCTGCCGTGAGTCACCGGCAGAGAACTTGGGGCTCCCCCACCAGCCATGTGAAAACCTGCAGAATCTCAAGAGCATTCCATGTTTCTATCTAGAAGGAATGGTTTTGCACTTAGAAGCAGATAAGATGAACTCCGTGTTGATTTTGGAGATGTCACTCAACACAATGCCTCACTCAACGCGACAAGTGGGCAGAAAAAGAACCGAATTAGAGTTGGTGTCAGCCTGAGAAGAACGGCCATGTTCACCCGGGCCTTTTAAGCAGCCCCAGGTGAGTTACCTTCCAATCACAGTGCCCATTCCTCACTACACACTCGAGCAGAATGCCCGTCCTAGGCACACCTGGTCCTCCGCGCTTCGGAAAATGTCCCCAGAACCAGAGGAGGTAGCTGGAAAGGACCCATCTCAAAGTAATAACTGTCACGGGGTGGAAACATGTTCCATAGATGATCAGAGACACAGAATATGGCACAGTCCTGTACTGGGATAATGTTAGCCCTCGGAAGGAGTACGATTCTGACACGTACTACTGCAGGGATGAACTCTAAGGACACGCCAGTGACATAAGCTGCGCATAAAAGGACAAATATTGTATAGTTATACATCGCAAATATCAAGAATCGGCAAATTCATAGTGGCAGAAGATTAGAGGTTATCGGGGGCCAGGGGAGGGAGAGTAGGAAGGAATTAATTGCTTAATGATTACAAAGTTCTGCTGCAAGTTGCTAGAAAAGTCTTAGAGAGTCTTAGCCATGATGACTGTGTAACAATGTGAATGTGCTTTATGCCTCTGAATTAGATGCTTTAAAATGCCAAGGTTTAGGTTATATGTATTTTACCACAATAAAAAAAAAAAGCAAAGATAGCCAGGCATGGTGGCACACACCTATAATCCCAGTATTTGGGAAGCTAAGATAGGAAAATTGCAGGTTCAAGGACAGCCCAGCATCATAGCAAGACTCAGCAACCTGGAAAGATCCTGTTTCAAAACCAAAAATTAAAAGGGCTAGGGGTGGCCAGGTGCAGTGGTGCACGATGGTAATCCCAGTACTTGGAAGGCTGAGACAGGAGGGTCGCAGGTTTCCTGCCAGCCTCAGCTACTTAATGAGGCCCTCTGCAACTTAGCAAGACCCTGTTTCAAAATAAAGAATAAAAAATAGGGCTGAGGATGCAGTTGGGAGGTAGAATGCCCCTGAGTTCAATCCCTAGTACTGAAAAAAAATTAAATAAATAATTAGAGCTGGGTGTTTACTCAGAGGTAGAATGCCCCTGGGTTCAATCCCCAGAACCACCAAAAAAAAAAAAAAAAAAAAAAGAAAAGAAAAGAAGAAGAAGAAATAAAACCTAAAACCTGGGTATTTTCCCCCCTTTGTCTACTTGCTTTTGTGAACATGTACACATGTATGTATGCATCTGTGTGTGAAAGGCAGACAACATAGACCACATAGGGAGGACAGAGGAAAAGGAAGATTAGCCATTTGGCTTAAGGAACGGTGGGCAGGTGGCTCTCCTTCCTTTGGCAGCCATTGCTGAAGTAGCAGTGGCCACCATGAAGTTCAACCCCTCTGTAACTTTTTTTTTTTTTTGCGGCACTGGGGGTTGAACTCAGGGGCATTCTACCTCCGAGCTATACCCCCATCCCTATTTTTTATTCTTTATTTTGAAACCGAGTCTCACTAAGTTGCGGAGTGCCTCACTAGGTAGCTGAGGCTGGCCGCGAACCCGGATCCTCCGGTCTCAGCCTCCCGAATGCTGGGATTACAAGCGTGCGCCACCACGCCCGGCTACCCTCTGTAACTTTTGACTGCAGCAAAAACTGTTACACAGCTCTGGGACTGCAGCTACCAACACCATAAGCCTTGTCGCTTCCAGAGCCCGCCCTCTGTGGCCTAGGGATACTCCCATCCACAGGCTGCAGCTTCAGAACCACAGATACCAAAGCCATGAGCCTCGTAGCACCCACGCTCAACCCACAGGACCTTGGGCAGGTCTCACCACATGCTACACCTCCAGGCATGTGGAGACCAGTGCCACAAGCCCGAAAATTACTTGCATATGCCCCAAAGACCTAAGGAATATCTCCAACAGAGTCCACAGGCTTCCAACAGCTGATGGTGCTCGAAGTCCTGAGACCACTTGTGCTTGTCCTCTGGGGCCTGGAAAAGGTGTCACCTGGGTCCTACAACTCCAGGTAAGTGGCTAACAGTGCTACAAGCTCCATCTGCAATGGCCCCATAGGACAGAGGGAAAGTCCTTAAGTCCATGGTTAATGGTTTGGCGGACCCCAGCATCACTAACGCTCATCCTGTAGATTCTGGGAAAGACCCCTCCCATCCCATGGCTAGGAATTGTGGCTGCTGGTGTCACAACACTAGTTGTCATCTGTGCTCACCCTGAGGGACTTGGGGACAGTCCTCTCCATATCCTACACAACTGAGAATATGGCAGCTGCTGCCACAAACCCCAGTGTCATCAGGGCTCAACTCTGTGTAGCCTAAAGACACACAGCTGTGGAAGCCCGTGTCCACTGCAAAGTTGTACAGCTGCAGCCTGCACAACAGAGGCACCAGACACCACTGACCCCAACCAGAGCCAAAGACATCACACACTCATGAGCCCCCCATAACACACCCGAAGTACCTCTCCAGTTGACACCCCTATCCCACCTAAACAACAAAATTTCTACAAAAGCTACTTCAAACAATTGGAAGAGGTGAATGTTGCATCAGCTGTGCAGACAGAACATAAGAAAAACAAACATGAAAGGAAACATAGCACTGCCAAAGAACAAAAATTCTCCAGAAATAGATCTGTGTGAAGGATAAAATAATGATGAAAGAAATTATATAGGACACACACACAAAAAAAAAAAAAAAAAAAAAAAAAAAAAAAAAAAAAAAAAAAAAAAAAAAAAAAAAAAAAAAAAAAAAAGGAAAGAGGTCTTCTGTTCATTGATCAGAAAAACCAATATAGTTAAAATGACCATACTACCCAAAGCAGTTTACAAAATCAATGCCATTCTCAAAATACCAACAAATTTCATCATGAAAATAGAAAAAAATTCTGAAATTCATATGGAACCACAGAAAACCCCAAATAGGGAGATCCTGATTTAAAATAATAATAATAATAATAATAATAATAATAATAATAATAATAATAAATAATAATGCTGGAAGCCATCCCAATAGCTGATTTCAAAACATACTACAAAGGTATAGTAACTAAAATAACAGACACACAGACCAATGGAGCAGAATAGAGAACCCAGAAATTAATGCATGTTCATATAAACTGATTCTTGACAAAGGCACCAAGAACATACAGAGGAGAAGAAACAGCCTCTTTGATAAATAATTCTGGCAAATTGGTTATGTGTCTGCAGAAGAAAGACACTAGATCCCTTCCTGTCACCATATAAAGAAATCAGCTCAAAATGGATCTAAGAGCTGTGCATGGTGGCCACGCTTGTAATCCCAGTACTTGGGAGGCTGAGACAGGAGGATCGAAGGTTGTGGCCAGCCTCAGCCACTTAGTGAGGCCCTCTGCAACTTAGTGAGACTCTGTTTCAAAATAAAGAATAAGCCGGGCGTGGTGGCGCATGCTTGTAATCCCAGCATTCGGGGGGCTGAGACCAGAGGATCCGGGTTCGTGGCCAGCCTCAGCTACCTAGTGAGGTACTCTGCAACTTAGTGAGACTCGGTTTCAAAATAAAGAATAAGCCGGGCGTGGTGGCGCATGCTTGTAATCCCAGCATTCGGGGCGCTGAGACCAGAGGATCCGGGTTCGTGGCCAGCCTCAGCTACCTAGTGAGGTACTCTGCAACTTAGTGAGACTCGGTTTCAAAATAAAGAATAAAAAAATAGGACTGGGGGTATAGCTCAGAGGTAGAATGCCCCTGAGTTCAATCCCCAGTACCGAAAAGAAAGAAAGAAAGAAAGAAAGAAAGAAAGAAAGAAAGAAAGAAAGAAAGAAAGAAAGAAAGAAAGAATAAAATAGGGCTGGGGATGTAGCTCAGAGGTATAATGCCCCTGGGTTCAATCCCCAGTACCACAAAAAGAAAAAAAATGGATCTAAGATCTAAATGTTAAATCTGAAATATGAAAATTACTACAAGAAAACATAAGGGAAACACTTCAAGACATCAATATTGGTGATGGGTTTTTAGATAGGACCCCAAAAGCACAGATAAAAAAATTAAAATTGACAAATGGGATTATATCAAACTAAGAAGCTTCTGTGCAGCAAAGGAAATAACAAACAGAAGGAAGAGACAACCTGCAGAGCAGGAGAAAATATTTGCAAACTATTCATCCAACAAAGGATTGATATCTTGAACACATACGGAACTCAAAGGGCTGAACACTATAAAAACGAACCATCTAATTTAAAAATAGGTTCAAGAACTACACAGACAGGTGGTGCAACGGCTACAGCTGTAATCCCAGTGCTTGGGAGGCTGAGACAGGAGGATTGCAGGTTCAAGACCAGTGCACTATAACTCAGAAAGACCCTGTTTCAAAAATTTAAAAAATCTTCAATCACACACACACACACACACACACACACACACACACACACACCAGACCCTTCTCCAAAGAAGATAAACAAGTTCATGAAAAACTGTTCAACCTCACTAATCAGAGAACAGCAAATCAAAACCACAATGAGCCATCACCTCACCCCAGTTAGAATGGCTGTTCCAAAAAGACAGAACAAATGCTGGCAAGGACGAAGAGGAAAGCAAACTTGTCTTCTCTGTTGGTGGGGATGTAGAATAGCACAGGCATTATGGAAAACAGTCTGGAGACTCTGCGAGAGACTAAAAGTAGAGCCACCATATGATCCAGCGATTCCACTACTTGGTGTCTATCCAGAGGAGATGAAGTCATTATAGCAAAAAGACACTTAGACGCCCACGTTTTCTGCAGCACTGCTCACAATTGCGAAAATATGGAATCGACCCAGACGCCCCTCCGTGGCTGAAGGGATAAAGAGAATGTGGAATATATATACACAATGGAGCATTGTTCAACCATAAAACAGGGAAATCCTGTCATTTGCAGCAACATGGATGGAACTGGAAGCCATTAAGTTAAATAAGCCAAACCCAGAAAGGCAAATACTACATGTTCTTGCTCATTTGTGGTAGCTAATAAGTCGAGCTTGCGGAAGAACAGTGTGGACTAGTGGGCTCTGGAGGCGGGAAGGGTGGGCGCCAAACAGAGCAGAGGAGTTACTTCTGCTTCTTCCAGAGCACAGTAGAGCAACTGTTGGTTAAAACAACCTTTATTTCAGCCGGATGTGGTGGCACACACTGGTAATTCCAGTACTCGGGAGGCTGAGACAGGAGGATCGCAGGTTTGCGGCCAGCCTCAGCTACGTAGTGTGTCCCTCTGGAACTTAGTGAGACCCTGTTTCAAAATAAAAAATAAAATAGGACTGAGGGTGTAGCTGGGAGGTAGAATGTTCCTGAGTTCCATTCCTAGTACCACACATACACACACACGCACAACAAAACAAAACAACCCTATATTTCAAAATGATTGGAGTATAAAATTCCCAATACATCAAAATGATTAATGTTTCTAGAGATGGGAATGCCTGCTGTCCTGATTTATTATAAATCATATACATGTGTTGAATCACCATAGTGCACCCCCAAAAGATGATCAAATGTCTCAGTTATTAAAAAACAACAATGAACCCTGCATACTGGTATCTGAGAAAGGTACACTCTGACTTTCTAATTTGCTGCACTTAAGGATCTGGAAGGTAGAGTTTGGGGTAGGGATTCAGAGAGGACTCTGGGCAAAGTAAGTAAAATTCAGCCTCAGGTCCTGGTCTAGATCTTAAATGTTTTCCTGCTCCCTTGGGGAATTTTTTTAAAAATTGAGGTTGTTATTTTCATAATCACCTAGATGTGTATTACCATCCCACTATGTGGACCTTCCATGACACTCTTAAGTGAGTTTGTTTCAATGTCATTTCAGCTCTATGCTCTGATAATAGTTAAGACAATCTATGACACACTTCAAAATGACTAGAAGAATAGGAAATTCCCAACATATAAAAACAATTAATGGAGCTGGTTTGGTGGTGCACAATTGTAATCCTAGTACTTGGGAGGCTGAGATAGGAGGATCACAGGTTCGAGGACATTCTCAGCAACCTAGTGAGACTCTCATCAACCCAGTGAGGCCCTGTTCCCAAATAAAAAAATAAAATAGCTTGGAGGTAGAATGCCCCTGGGTTCAATCCCCAGTGAGACACACACATACACACACACACACACACACACACACACACACACACACACACATTCAAAGATACTGAAATGCCTGTTATTCTGATTTGATTATTACATACGTACATGTATTACCATAATGTAACCCATAAAGATGTGCAAATATTACGTCTCAATTTTTTTTTTAAAAAAAAGGTAATAAAATGGTCCATAGATAAGTCTTTCTAAGTGACTACATTCTGCTCCTCTAGGCAGAGGCTTTAAAGATTGGTTGTATCCATCAAGCAGACGTACACTTGAACCAGCCATTTCCAATGGTCTCTTCTTGCTAGTGTATAAAACTGCATTTTCCAGCTGATCACTGGAAATCGATTTAGTCGGGTACTGGTAAGGGACCGGCTCGTGTCCACTTGAACAAACACATCGAAAGCAGCGCCGCTGGCTACAGTCCCAAAGCTGAGACCGAGGAGCCACTGGGAGCCGCTGTCAGGAGTCTGAGATGACCTCGAGATTGCAAAGCACGGCACTGCAGCACGCTCTACACAGAACCACTAGAACACTGAACGCTGTCCTAAGCCGATCTTAAATCATTTGCAAAGTAAAAAACAAAACAAAAACCTCAGCCTAGACCACCCCAAGACTCTACTGTTTACAGTCCCTACCTCCAGAACCCCCACCCCAAACACCAAAAGACAAGGGAAACTTCCCCCTCAGAATGCAACTTCCTCCTGCGTCTAACGACAGGACAGTCTCCAGGGGCTTGTGAGCACCTGCAAGGTGCCTGACGGGCAGCCCCACCTGTGCAGCGAGCAGAAGCTCACCCAGGGTCCGTCATGGAGGCTAAGGGTGATAGGGAGCACCCCTCCCTCATCCCTGGCTGAGCTGCAGAAGCAGGACCCAGCCCTGGCAGTTCCACCCTTAAAGAGGGCCAAGTGCGGGATCCTGTTTCCCAGCACAGTGCTGCCACCTTTTGGAAGCTGGAGGCTGAACACATCTAATCACCTTCAGAAGGAGAGCCCACTTCATGGGAACAGAGAGGAAGACAGTTACCAGGGGAAAGGAATCCTTTGAAAATCCTTTGCAAAACAACCTCTTCCCAATCTTCCCCCTCGTTGGTACCCTGTTGGGCTCCAAGAAACCCCAGGAAAGGGGTCCGAGTCCTCAGGTACAGACCCAGAGCAGCTCCTGGGAGCTGGACCCTGGCTCTGGCCTCACCTCCCAGGGTTCCCCTGGGCCCACCAAGCCAGGAAGCTGCCGCGTTCCAATGTAACTTGTTTAGTTTATAATCTTCCACATCTTCTGTGCGCCACTAACAGAACTCATGAAGCAAACACATTGAAAACCCTGCAGAAGGGGTTTCCAAGGTGAGGGTAAAAGAGGCTCAGAGGGGTGGAAGAGACTAACTGAAGCCGCCAGCCGGGCCAGAGCAGCCAATGGAGGGAGCTGGGGGCGGGCGGCGGGGGGCACTAAGAAGCATCAGCTCCCCAGGCCCCGCCCTGTCGAAGCTGCCTCCGCTCCCAGCCGAGAGACACTCATTTCCACTTTCTCTACTTCTAACTCTTCCAAAAGCCAAAACGCACACTCGACTAGAAGAAAACGACACCATCCAAAAGGAAGGAGTCAGCTTTCTTGTGCAAAGCGTAAATGCCTGCCCCAGGGGCCTCCTGAAGACACGAGAGCGCAGACCACTGCACCCCAACTCTCACTCACCCCACTTTACTGCTAACTGCGTTCTTTAATACTGCAGACACCAGGCCAGACAAACAAGCCCAAGGCAGTCACTGAGGTCACGTTCCACCAAATGGCCCCTGATAGTAACGGGGGCGGGGGGGGGCTTTTTGACAAAATTCTGATCGGGTGCTTCAAACACTAGCACCTGTCCGCCATGATGCAGGAAGTAATCAGCTCTGGCCCAGTCGACTGCGGAGAACTTATACAACTCGAAGACACCTGGGCAATAGCTCTGAGATGGAGAACAGCCTTCCTCTGAAGTACGACCTCTGATCAACCCAGCAGTGATTACTGTCTGGCTGCAGAAAAAAAGATTCTAAGGCTGATCGGAGCTGGGGGATGGGGAGGGGACAGGCAGTGAAGAGCAAGACAGCTGTGATCGATTGGCAATGTCTGCCTGGGCACTTGAGCATCCAACGTCCCTGCTTGCAAAAGAGAGTGCACCCCAGAGGTTCCAGACCCCCCTGAGCCACATGGCACATTACTGGCAGGGCCAAGATCGGGACACTCGTCTTCTCTTAGACCAGTGCTTTTTCCACTCTACTGGTTTATAAACCAACAGGAGGCAAAGGGTGCAAATGCATTCTGAGGAAACACTGCAATACTGCCGGAGCTGGTTTCAACATCTCCCCGGGAACGGAGATTGAGACATGAAAAAGGACCAAAGGGACGGTGGCCGCCGGCCACTGAGAGCATGTTAAGCAAGAATTACTCACACAGAGAAACGCAGCATACATTGACCAGCGGGGCTTTAGTGGTTGAGGTATTTCTCCCGAAGGGTTTTGACTTCTTGGCAACAGCTGCAAAATGTG
Source organism: Graphiurus murinus (assembly GCA_004027655.1). Taxonomy (NCBI): domain Eukaryota; kingdom Metazoa; phylum Chordata; class Mammalia; order Rodentia; family Gliridae; genus Graphiurus; species Graphiurus murinus. The sequence continues at coordinate 48,211 of PVLC010003166.1, forward strand.
TGTTCACAGACCAACTATGGAGCAGAAAAATTAATCCCGCGGGCATTACCTGCATGATCCCTGGAATTGCCCTCCTGACAATTCATGACGTGGGAACATCCACCTCTCTCTCTCTCTCTCTTTTTTTTTTTTTGCAGTACTAGGGATGGAACTCAGGGCATTCTACCACGAAGCTACACCCAGCCCCATTTTTTATTCTTTATTTTGAAACAGGGTCTCACTAAATTGCGGAGAGCCTCACTAAGTAGCTGAAGCTGGCCTCGAACCCGGATCCTCCTGTCTTAGCCTCCCAAGTACTGAGATGACAAGTGTGCACCACCATGCCCGGCTCCCACTTCTCTTTTGATAACGGGCTTCCTCCAGGCTCGCCCTCCAGACTCGGGACCAGGGTGTGACTTCAGTAACTGTCTTTGAAATTCTGGATGCCAGAGCTGTTGCCCCTTTCATCCATCTGTTTACTCCTCCAAGGGGCTGCTACCTCGCCCTTTTAAGATCCACAAGTTCCTTGACCAGGGGAGGGAAGCAGTCCCCAGACCCCCAGCTCCCATGGACCCTGCCTGCGTCCTCTGCCTAGACAGTCCCACATCAGCCACACCAGAAGCACGGGCACCTCCGAGCTCTCCCCAGACCTGCAAAGGTGTCAGGGAGCCATGGGGGGGGGGGGGTCAGCCCACCATGAGTCCTGATTCATCTCTTTGCCAATTCCAGTCACTCCATTTTACTTATCAAGAATTGGGGAGCAAGCCGGGCGTGGTGGCGCACGCTTGTAATCCCAGCATTTGGGAGGCTGAGACAGGAGGATCTGGGTTCGGGGCAAGCCTCAGCTACCTAGTGAGGCACTCCTCAACTTAGTGAGACCCTGTTTCAAAATAAAGAATAAAAAATAGGGCTGGGGGTATAGCTTGGAGGTAGAATGCCCCGAGTTCAATCCCCAGTACTGCAAAAAAATAAAATAAAGAAAGAATAAAAAAATAGGGCTGGGGGTGTAGCTCGGAGGTAGACTGCCCCTGAGTTCAATCCCCAGTACCGCAAAAACAACAACAAAAAAGAATTGGGGAGCAATTCGGTCTGTTGAAACTGGAGGGACAGTTGGTTGGGGGTTCCTGAAAGATTTTTCTCCCTTTTAAAGAGGCACAAGAACATCTGAACAGAACAGCTCTCTGCCTCTGGACCTTGGTCTCTGCAATGTGGCCGTCATTTGGAGACCAAGAGATCTGGAGCTATTGGAGACCATCGCGTGGAGGCGCCAGCGCGGTGCACGAGGCCACTGAACTCACCACCCGCCACTGACCACTAGGTTAGCCAGGACTCACGCCACCTGGGGATGCTTTCTTCTCTTTCTCCCTCCCTCTCTTTCTTCCTTCTTTCCTTCCTTCCATACTGAGGATTGAACCCAGGAGGATTCTACCTCTGGGCTACAACCCTAGCCCTACTTCATTTTTTTTTGAAACAGGGTTTCACTAAGTTGCTGAGGCTCTCACTAAGTTGCTAAGGCTGGCCTTGAACCTGTGATCCTCCTGTTTCAGCCTCTCAAGTATGGAAATCTCAGACATGTGCCACCATGCCTGACTTTAGGATGCTTTCTTACATGAGGTTAGAAATAGCCTTTGCAACTAGATTCCCTAACTGGTTCGTGAACTTTCTTGCCACTCTTATCTCACAGCAGGGCAAATACGTTCAGCCGTCTTTCTACCTCGTTCCCTGTGGGGGTTCCCCAAAGCCTGCTTGTGGACCTTGAATCTGAAGCAACCACCAACTGGCTCCTCAGTACCAACCAATGATCTCCATTCCAACCATAAAAGAAACTTCCCACTGTAAGTCAGCGTCCCATCGCTGGGATACAGACCTGAGCTAAATCACCTTACAGGAGGGAAGGTTTAATTGGGCTCATGGTTTCAGGGCTTTTGGTCCATGGTCAACTTGGCCTGGTTGCTTTGGCCCAGGATATCATGGAAGGAGTGCATGGCAAAGGGGCTGCTCACCTTGCTGCTTCCAGCAGCCAGGAAGAGAAAGAGAGGGGCAGCGGGGGGGGGGGGGGAGAGAAAAGAAGAAGAAGAAGGAGGAGGAGGAGGAGGAGGAGGAGGAGGAGGAGGAAGGGGAGGAGGAGGAAGGGGAGGGGAAGAGGAGAAGAAGAAGAGGAGGAGGGAGAGGGAGAGGGGAGGAGGAGAGGAGAGGAGTCTCAATATCCCCTTCAAAGACATACACTGTGACCTAACTTCCTTCCACCAGAACCCACTTCCTAAAGTTTCTACCACCTCCCAGTAGTGCCACAGGCTGGGGACCAAGTCTCTGGCACCTGAGCTTTTGAGGTGCTCAACCATCAGAGGTGCTCAACCTGGAGCCTCAACTACTGTGCCCTGGGGTCTCCATTTTCTATCTACGCTAGTCTCCCTTATCTGTAGTTTTGCTTTCCAAAGTTTTGGCTACTGACAGTTAACTATAGTCCAACCATACTGAATGGAAAAATCCAGAAATAAAAAGTTCCTAAGTTTTAAACTGCACACCGTTCTGAGTAGTGTGATGACATCTTACGCCAACCTGCCTGGGATACGAATCGTTCTTTGTTCTAGGTATCCACAGTGTATAGGCTACCTGCCCGTTAGTCACTTCGCAGCCATTTCACTATCAGATACACGATGGGTGTCACAGCACTTGTGTTTAAGTCACCCTCATTTACTTAGCGGTGGCCCCAAAGCACAAGATGAGCGATGCCAAAAATTCAGATAAGTCAACGGAAGCCCCACAGTGCTTCCTTTCAGCGAGAAGGTGAAAATTCTCAATAAGGAAAGCAAAGGTCATACGCTGAGGTTGCTAAGATCTGCAGTAAGACGAATCTACTATCTGTGAAATTGGGAAGAAGGAAAAAAAAAAAATCTGTGCTAATTTTGCTGTCTAATCTGGAACTGCAGAAGTGATGGCCACGGTACATCTGCACCTGAGCCCTTACGGTTCATTCCCCTCCGTCTCATCAGGGAGAATCGTACTGTCTCGTATCATCACCAGAAGAGCGAGCACACTACCGGGTATCCTGAGAGAGAGACCACAGTCACACAGCTTTAATCAGAGAATTTTATGTAATTAGAGTGCTATGAATTAAATTGTAGAATTTAATTATAGAATGTTGTTATGATTATCCTATTTTATTATTAATCTCTTACTAGGCCTAACTTGTAAATTGAACTTTATCATATGTATGTATATAAAAAACTTTATACAGGACTGGGTACTATCCTGGGTTTCAAGCATCCAGTAGGGGTCTTAGAACATATCCCCCAGAGTTAAGAGGAGATTAGTGTAGGGAGAAAAGCCCTGTCTCTGTCTCTCTGTCTCTCTCTCTCTCTCTCTCTCATTCCCCCTTTCTGTTTCTCTCTGCCTCTCTGTCTCTCTCTCTCTCTGTCTCTGTCTCTCTCTCTCCCATCTGTTTCTCTTTGCCTTTCTGTCTCTGTCTCTTTGTCTCCTTTTCTCTCTATCCTCTCTAAGATGACTTCAGGATTGTAAGCCACAGGAAAATCAAACTTGGGACATAAAGCTACTGCACACGACTACCAAAGTGACTAGACCCCCCTCCACCCCCCGCAACCGCCCCACCTCCAACCACATTCGTGTCTACCACCTTATCTTAATCACATACGGCAACCCAGGGAGACTGCAAGGGAACAAATGACTAAGCAATTATCCACGCTCAACCTCGTAGGTGGGGTAATTAATTAACTGCCACCGGGTGATGAGACGCAGCAGCGCCTGAGAGATGATAAATGAAATGAAACGGATGCAGAGAGGTAAATCCATGCAGCAGTCAGTCCTTGGGGGGGAAGAGAAAAAGAAAGAAAGAAAGAAATTTCCTCCAAGCTCTGTGCTTAGGAGCTGTACCAGGGGAAAAAAAGAAGAAAAATAATGTGTTTTCTGGACCTGACCTTAAATCCTGAGTCCAGGCAAACTAATTAATTTCTGAATTTCAGGCTCCTCGGATGTAAAATGAAGATAAACCAATTATCCTTTCAACCAAGCAGCGCCTAGAGTGCGGCAGGCACTGCGCCAGAGCCCACGGCAAATAGAGGGAGTTTCAGGAGCGAGAGGCAGGGAATTGGGGGGTTATGACAGGTCAGCCCCCCCAGCAGGAATCGGGGGGCCATGGCCCCAGAGGAAGGGGTCCAGTCTGAGGCAGAAGAGTCACTAGGATGTAGGTCAAGTGGGGCGCGGAGGCTGTGTGACCCGGAGGCTGACGGAGCCGGCGCTGGCAGGCAAGGCTTGCAGGGGAGAAGGGCCTGGGGTTTCCATCCCAGGAACTGAAGTTAGTCTGGAGGTCTGGCATGAAGGAATGTGGGAAGGGACGAAGTAGGAGGGTGAAGGCAGGGCTTTGCAGAGCGGGGACGGTGTGACGCCATCCTAAGGTGAGCAGGAGTGCAGAAGGCATGAACCAGGCAGTAGCAGAGTCAGCGGAAAGGGCAGGAGGCCCACAGGTAAGAGATGGTGGGGAAAGAAATGGTCTCGAGGCCGGGTCATGGGAACAGGTAAGACCAATATTTCAGAGCTTGAAGCACCCGGTGAGAGACTCGGGATAGGAGGGAAGGTGAGGAGGTAGCCGTGTCCGCCCCCTAGTTTTCTGGCTGAGGCGATGACTTGGGCCTTGCCAAGCAGCTTCTCAGCCAGAGTCTGGCCAAGAACACTGTGGGCCGCCCAGTGGGGCAGGGATACCTGCTCACGTGACTTCCAGCTCCTGCCTCATCCAGACAACCAGCGGCGACCCTGGACCTCATCACTTCTGAGACACATTCTCCCCACCCCACACACAATTTAGCATCCGTGAAATCAGGATGGTTTAAAATTGACCAGTGGCATGGTTTAATAGGTGGTGTTCTTTTTAGTGGGACATAAAATAACGGTGCCTCTTAGAATGGATGCCATCTTGGATTTGATAATGTTTATTAGTCTTAGAAGAAAATAGTGCCTCAAGGTCTCTTCTTAGGACTTATGTCCTACCTTGGCCCAGTCAATCAATCAATCAATCAATCAATTAATCAATCATATCTGAGAGTTAGCTTTCAAAAGTAAAGTTCAGCCGGGCATGGTGATGCACGCTTGTAATCTCAGTATTTGGGAGGCTGAGACCAGAGGATACAGGTTGGTGGACAGCCTCAGCTACTTAGGCACTCCGCAACTTAGTGAGATCCTGTTTCAAAAATAAAGAATAAAAGATAGGGCTGGGAGTGTAGCTCAGAAGTAGAATGCCCCTGAGTTCAATCTCTAGTACCACACACACACACACACACAAACGTAAAGCTCATAGGACAATCTCTGTACAAAGATATCAACCTGGGAACCAGTATTGAGAAGCGTCCCCAGCACACTCACCCCCTCCAGCATGGGGGTCACTGCAGAAATTCAGACAACGTCAGACAAGCTTCCAGGGTCTCACAGCCCCAACAATTAACGCCAAGAGCAGCTGGAGGCCGTGGCACACACCTGTGATCCCAGTCCTTGAGAGGCAGAGATAGGAGGATTGACGGTTTGAAGCCAGCCCAACAACTTTGCAAGATTTTGTTTCAAAATAAAAAAATAATAATAATAAAAATAAAAAAGGTCGGGGGTTGGGTGTGGAGCTTGGAGGCAGAATGCCCCTGTGTTCAATCCCAGTATCAAAAAAAAAAAAAAAAAAAGATCAGGAGACAAAAGAATTTAGGGAAAAAAATGGCAATAATTTGGCTGGATTTCAGACAGCACAGCTGGGTGTGGCCCGGAGAGCTCAGGAAAGCCTTCTTCTGTAAAGAGTAGACTTTGTGGGGTCTGGAGAGAGTCGGAGCTATGCTTCCCATAGAGAACGTGGTGGCCCAGACAAGGCTCCTCATGGAGGTCTTACAGACGCTGCGCAAGGGCTCCCTGCATCTTGACTTAAGGACCCAATAAGCACCTCCTGCTACAAATAAAACCTGCACCAAGAGCCGCGTGTGTGCTTTCCAAATGGTCCGGCGGCAACAGCTGGGCCAGCCCTCCTCTAGGGAGGACACCGGCTGCTGCCACGAGCAAAGGCCAGGGTCCCCATGGCGGTCACTGATGGATGCCCATCATTCCATGGTGGAGTTCAGAACAGAGACACACAGCTGCCGTGTCCTTCGAGGAGGAAGGAAATGAGCCGGAAGAGGGACAGCAGGAATACAGAGGACCCCACCTCAAGTCACCTCTGAAGCCCTGCAGCCTGGCAGTCACACCTCTCTTCCCCAGAGCTCCGCCCTCCCCACACCCACCGGGCAGGCAGGATCTGTGCACTCAGCCACACAATTAATGAGAGCATGTCCCACTCCTGGTACAAGTCTACATGCGGCTCATATTCTCTCCTCTAATTCTCTCAGGAACACAAATCTCATCTTGCTAATGAAATCCTAGGGCAAGAAAAATGGCTCCTAGGTAATAGTTTCAAGAAAAGGTCTTTTGTTCAGCTGGATGTGAGGTGGTAATTACTATTCATTATATCATTCCTTAAACCTCCTAGGTTTCCATGACCAATTTTTTTTTTTTTAATTTCAAAAAATTATCCTAGCCAGGTGCAGTGGCACATGCCTGTAATCCCAGTACTTGGGAGGCTGAGACAGGAGGATCACAGGTTAGAGGGCAGCCTCAGCAATTTAGTGAGAACCTGTTTCAAAATAGAAAAAGTTTAGCCGGGGATGGTGGCACACACTTGTAATCCTAGTACTTGAGAGGCTGAAACTGGAGGATCTGGGCTCACAGCCAGCCTCAGCTACTTAGTGAGACCCTCTGCAACTTAGTGAGACTCTGTTTCAAAAATAAAGAATAAAAAATAGGGCTGGGGGTGTAGCTCAGAGGTAGAATGCCCCTGAGTTCCATCCCCAGTACTGAAAAAATAAAAAAAATTAAAAAGGGCTGTTTCATGGAAACATAGGAGATTTGAAGAATATAATGAATAGTTCTATACCACCTTACACCCCGCTCAACAAAAGGCCTTTTTAAAAAAACTACTAACCTGTTTCAAAATTTAAAAAAAGCTCAGAGGTAGAATACCCCTGTATTCAATCTCCAGAACCACCCCCCCCCAAAAAAAAGGCACACGTGTACACACACACACACACACTTGAGCATGAATCTGAGTCATGAGAAGTCTCAAAGCATGTGTTACTTTCCATTTTAAAAACAAGGGAAGTATGTGATATAATGTATCATGGTTAGACTCAGGATATCCTGTGAACAGCTCGTGTATTAATGTTCAGAGTTGATATAATTAAGTCATGAGGGCTGTAATCTCATCAGGAGATAAACCCATCGTGGTAGATTTATTGGCAGTAACCTAGGCAGGTGAGGAATGGCTGGAGAAGGTGCGTCCCTGGGGTGTGACCTTAGACCCCAGTCTCACAAGAACTGAACCTAAAATCTCAAAAAAAAAAATCTTCCTTCCTCTAAGTTGTGCGGTCAGTTGTTTCGTGTTACACCAGTGAAAATGTTGACCAAGACACTATCTTAAAATGCCGTCCACTGACAACCTAGAGAGGTCACTCAAGGGGGTCAGCTCCAGGTGTCTGGAAGATCAGTTCCCATGGAATGCCTCCGTGCCCAACAATGCCGGATAAATCTCATATCTACACATGCTTGTTTCTCCCAGGAGAGCTGAAGTTTGAGATGTGCACACACTTCACGGACACTAAGTCTAACACTCTGATTTTGGAGGGCTGAAGTAACTTGCATACAGATGATAACTTATCTAAATGACCTGAAATAAAAATGGCTGCAAATTGGCCCGTGAGAACATATGGTACTTCCACCCCCAAGGACACCTGTGTGTCAGCAACACCTTATCTATCCTGATGAACTTATGGGAGTCCAAAGACGGAAGATGACATGGATAAGACTTTATTAGTCCAGTGTGAGTAACAAGAATGCTGGCTGTCCCCGACGGCCACCCCAGGATTAGGAGAGTCGTACATTCTCTCCCTGCCCTCTAGCTCACCTTCAGCTCTGAGCAACAGAACGAGGAAGATGTGATTCTGCGATAAGACACCTCTTGGCTTTCGAGGCTCTGACATTTATTCTTTTGAATTAATTTATTTATTTGGTACTGAGGATTGAACCCAGGGCTTTGCAAATGCTAAGCATGTACTTTTTTTTTTTTTTTGCGGTACTGGGGATTAAACTCAGGGGCATTCTACCTCCGAGCTACACCCCCAGCCCTATTTTTTTTTTTTTTTTTTTTTTTTTTTTTTTTTTTGCGGTACTGGGGATTGAACTCAGGGGCATTCTACCTCCGAGCTATACCCCCAACCCTATTTTTTTATTCTTTATTTTGAAACCGAGTCTCACTGAGTTGCGGAGTGCCTCACTAGGTAGCTGAGGCTGGCCACAAACCCGGATCCTCCGGTCTCAGCCTCCCGAATGCTGGGATTACAAGCGTGCGCCACCACGCCCGGCTTTATTCTTTATTTTGAAACATTTTTTATTCTTTATTTTGAAACTAAGTTGCAGTGCCTCACTAGATAACTGAGGTTGGCCGCGAACCCGGATCCTCCAGTCTCAGCCTCCCAAATGCTGGGATTACAAGCATGCACCACCATACCCGACTGCTAAGCATGTAGTTGTACTCTACCACTGAGCTACATCCCAGCTCTTTTTATTTTATTTTTTAATTTTTTTTTAAAACAGGCCTCCCTAAGTTGCTGTGGCTGGCCTTGAACTTGCAATCTTCCTGAATCAGTCTGCCAAGTACTGGGATTACAGGCACGCACCACCAAGTCCAGCAACATTTATTCTTTATCATGCTCCTGGGGTCTCTGCTCCCCAGGCTGTCCCATCCCCCATCTCCTCTGCAGTTACTACCACCCCTAAAGGGTCTTCCCAGGGGATCTCAGCCCCATATCCAGGCGAGCAGGCCCAGCCCTTCCCGGGTGTCTGCTCAGGGCAGAGCCTCTTCTGCCGGCCCACACCAGGCTTCCTCACAGGGGACTGGGATTTGTGCCTCTGCTTTTACGTTCCGTGCTGTCATTTCAGTAACTTTTACCTCTGCCAATTTCTCTTCTTCACAGCCGCTTTGAGCATGAGTTAGAAGACAGAATGGAAGGTGGGGAGCCAGGAAATCCTGGGTGCAATCCCAGCTCTGGCACCCCCATGGAATTCTACGTCTAGAAACAAGTGACCTCGCCCCCCAAGCCTCAGCTCCCTCACGTGTGAGAGGAGACAGCTGTGCGGAGGATACAAGTGATGCCTACACCTTGCCTGGCACACAGGAGATGCTCTGTGGTCCTCCTTTCCTCTCCTGCCCCTTTTCCCCACTTGGATCTGCTGCCCTGGTTTCCTTCTCGCTACTCCCAAACCCTCCCCTACGTGCCCCCCATGGGCAAAGGCTTCTACCTCTGAGCCACAAAGAGCATTTTATTATTTATTTTAATTAATTAATTAATTTTTTTTTTAATTTTTGCAGTACTGGGGATTGAACCCAGGGACGTTCTACCTCCGAGCTACACCCCCAGCCCTATTTTTTATTCTTTTATTTTGAAACAGGGTCTCACTAAGTTGCAGAGGGCCTCACTAGGTAGCTGAGGCTGGCCACGAACCTGCAGTCCTCCTGTCTCAGCCTCCCAAGTACTGGGATTACAAGCATGCACCACCATTGAAGACCATTTTTTTTTTTTTTTTTTTGCGGTACTGGGGATTGAACTCAGGGGCATTCTACCTCCGAGCTATACCCCCAGCCCTATTTTTTATTCTTTATTTTGAAACCGGGTCTCACTAAGTTGTGGAGTGCCTCACTAGGTAGCTGAGGCTGGCCTCGAACCCGGATCCTCCGGTCTCAGCCTCCCAAATGCTGGGATTACAAGCGTGCGCCACCACGCCCGGCTGAAGACCATTTTAAAATGCTCATTGGGAAATTCGATCATAGAGCCTTGCCCAACTAACTGTGGTTCTTGGAAGAGAAATAACCAGACTTCAAAACATGGCCAAAGGAGAGCTGTGTAAACACTGAGGGAGCAAAGAAGAGGCCCAGACTCCCTGAGCCTTTCTGTTCTCTTTCCCCAGTAGACAGTGTCACCGGGCTGAGCAAAAGAAAGTACGGAGCACCCCGTGACATTTTAATTGCGGGCAAACAAAAAGTCTTTTAGCATGTCCTAGGGTTGTAGTCGAGAAGGAAAAGGCCTCTCTGGGAAAGAAAAGCAATCGAGAAAGGAGAATAAAGATGGTAACTGCCAGAGATACAGGTGACTGTCTGAAAGGTCTCTGATCAAACAGAACTCTGGGTGGCAGCTGGGAAAGGGCCAGGGGCATTAAACTCGGGTGGTCACAGAAGAGGAGCGTAGATTCCCAAGACACTCTGCCCAGTCCGTACATGATCCACCCATCCAATGCCTGATGTGTATGTTCTCTGGCTTGCGTTCAATTCATTAATTTTTTTAGACACAATTTTGTCTAATGGGCATGAATTTTACAATCCCAAGAGCCCTGGAAAAGAGGAGCTAAGCCACCCATATTTAGATACAAGTTGAGTTTTCTCTTAATTCATTTGGATTTGAATTTTCTGTCTTAAGAGGAAAAAAAAAAAAAGGTGATAAAATTACACATTGAAAAATGCACATATGGTACTCTATAAACTGAAATATCATCTCAGTTGGATTATTGCAATAACTTCTCGGTTGGACTCCCGGCTTCTGCCCGTCCAAGTCTCCTCTCAACCCAGTGGCCAGGAAGACACTTCTAGAAAAGAAGTCGGGTCCTGCTGGGAATCCTCCAGGGGCTTCCGGAGCCCCCGCCAAATGCCTTCTCTGGCCATGCAGTGTCCAGTCATCCCCCCTCCTCACACATTCTACCACCCCTCTCTGCTATCTTTTTCTTCATCCCCCCCCCCATCTCATCAACCACAGCATGTTTTACTTAATCTGTGTCTCTGCCCATTAGAATGTGGGGCAGGAACTATGGGCTTTTGTTCACTCTGGAGTCCTTAGCACGGAGAGCAGCATTGTGGTGTGTAGTACGAACTCAATAAAACTGCTTACTGAAGCCAGGCGTGGTGGCGCACGCTTGTAATGCTAGTACTTGGGAGGCTGGGATCAGAGGATCCGGGTTCATGGCCAGCCTTGGCTACTTAGTGAGGCCTTCTGCAACTTAGTGAGACCCTGTTTCAAAATAAAGAATAAAAAAATAGGCACTCCGCAACTTAGCGAGACCCTGTTTCAAAATAAAGAATAAAAAATAGGGCTGGGGGTATAGCTCGGAGGTAGAATGCCCCTGAGTTCAATCCCCAGTACCACAAAAAAAAAAAAAAAAATAGGACTGGGGGGTGTAGCTCGGAGGTAGAATGTCCCTGGGTTCAAACCCCAGTACCGCAAAAAAAAAAAAAAATTTACTAAATGTCAAATAAGCACAAGGTAAAAATAAAGATGAGCTATCCTGGGGTAAAAGTATTTATTGAAAGCACAATGAATAAATATAGAGTTTTCTTTAAGATGCCAAAGTTGAAGAACAGTTTCTCTCCTGAACCCCCATTGTCTGGTTTCTTCTTTGCCCCATCAGAAAAGTATTAGGGAGCTACAGGGACTTGTGATCGTCCTGCCTCTGTCATTAATATTAAAAAATGCAGGGCATAGGCTTTTTGCTGCTGGCATTTTATAAATCATATTACTGAAAAACAAAGCACATATTTGCCTGAAATAACATCCCTTTCAAGTGCTTCCAGTTTTCTACCCTCAGGCTAAGAACAGTCGAGAAATTCTAGAATAAAGACTCTGCTCCCATGAAGTTTCGGCGCCACTGGCATTCGATAAACATCCTTCAACCGGCCGAGTTTCCACCGCTCACCCCTTTAGCAAAGTCCCATGGAAGAACCTGTAAATGTGAGTCGCGTCAAAACCCAGAGCGCCAGATGGAGCTGCTGTTACCTCTCAGTGGAGTCCCTGATGAGCTGCTGCAGGTCCACCTCCTGCTTCCTCAGGGTGCCGAACGAAGACTGGCTCTCCACCCGGCCTTTGCCCCCGAAGTTCAGCTTCACCTTCCCCAGCACCGTCTCGATGGCCCCACTCACGTGGTTTTCAAACTTGCCCTCGTATTTCACGAAGTCTGACTCCACGACCACTGCGGAGAGGAGAGCGAGGGATCAAGCTTCGTTGCGCAGGTCACAAGCTGCCCGCTCCGCCCAGGCCCCTGGGAACCTGCTGCCGGCGTGCAAGTGCACAGCTAAGTCGTGCAGAAGAGCAAAGGAGAAGGAGCCCGGGATCTGTGCACGGGCCTAACGCAGGCACGGCCAGGGCTTCCCCGCGCCGTGCCGTGCATCTTTGTTTTGTCAGTTTTCAATCCCGATATAAATCTAGAAAAATTAATCCAGGCGTGGTGGCGCACGCCTATAATCCCAGTACTTGGGAGGCTGAGACCGGAGGATCTGGCTTCGAAGCCAGCCTCAGCTACTTAGTGAGGCCCTCCACAACTTAGTGAGACCCTGTTTCAAAATAAAGATTAAAAAATAGGGCTGGTAGCTCGGAGGTAGAATGCCCCTGGGTTCCATCCCCAGTACTGAAAAAAAAAGGGGGGGGGGGGGATTGAGGGGTAGCTCAGAGGTCGAACACCTCTGGGTTTAATCCTCAGTACCATAAGAAAAAAAAAATCTAGAAAAATGCGCAAGAAGTATCTGTGCAATTCAGCAAATCATTTCAAAATGAACATCTATCGAACTGCTCTCTGGTTCTGAAAAAACAGAACGTTTTAAAGGTATGCTCTAAAGCCAGGTGTGGTGTCGCACACTTGTAATCCCAGTACTTGGGAGGCTGAGACCAGAGGATCTGGGTTTTCGGCCAGTCTCAGCTACTTAGTGAGGCTCTTCGCAACTTAGTGAGGCCCTGTTTCAAAATAAAGAATAAAAAATAGGGCTGGGGGTGTAGCTCGGAGGTAGAATGTCCCTGAGTTCAACCCCCAGTACCACAAAAATAAATAAATAAATAAAAGTTGTGCTCTGCCAAGTGAAGACTGCAAAGGGACAACAGGAGTGACACTTAATCCCCCCCTGCTGCCCCTCCCCCCATGCTCTAGCACCTGGCAGGTGGGCTGACACCTGCACCTGTTCTAGGGCACTTTATCTACCCACGCACCAGTCTTGCAGAACATTGCCCTGGCCCTCTTTACCACCTCCAATTACATAATTCCCTTCTTATGTTTACATTTTTTTCTACCTGACCTCTAGCCCTTCACTCAATTCCTTATCAGGCAATTTCTTATCACTGTCTTCTTGATAAAGTCAGCTGGACATGCCAGCACCACCCAGTCACCATCGCACCCTCCGGGGCGGACCCAGGCTCCCAGCTCTCCCAGCTCCTTCCTGGCTTCCCCAACACTAAGGATCTGCCCACCTGGTGCCCCAGTTTTCACCAAGTCACCTGGGGCCTGCCACGCTGCTGGCAGAGCGCCTTCAAGACCTCCACTGGTGCCCGGCGCACTGGGGCACACCTGTAATCCTAGAACTTGGGCGGCTGGGACAGGAGGATCGTAGGTCTGCAGCCAACCTCAGCAACTTAGTAAGGCCCTCCGCAACTTACCAAGACCCTGTTTCAAAATAAAAAAATAAATACAGTTGGGCATGTAGCTCAGGGGTAGAATGCCTCTGGGTTCAATGCCCAGTACCACCAAAAATAAATAAATAAATAAACAAACAAAAAATAACAACAAAACCTCCTTTTGCCCCGAACGCAGTGGGGAACACCTGTAATCCCAGTATCAAGGAGGATCACAGGTTCATGCCAGTCTCAGCAACTTAGTGAAACCTTGCCTCAAAATAAAAAATTAAAAGGGCAGAAGATGTAGCTTAGAGCCGGGCATGGTGGCACACATTTGTAATCCCAGCATTCGGGAGGCTGAGAACGGAGGATCCGGGTTCGCGGCCAGCCTCAGCTACCTAGTGAGGCCCTCTGCAACTTAGTGAGACACGGTTTCAAAATAAAGAATAAAAAATAGGGCTGGGGGTATAGCTCGGCGGTAGAACGCCCCCGAGTTCAATCCCTAGTACCGCAAAAAAAAAAAAAGATGTAGCTTAGAGGTAGACCATCCCTGGGTTCCATCCCCAATACCACAGAAACAAGTTCTACCAGAAAGTTCACAAACCCAGGGTGCGGGTGATGAAAATGAACATGGATTAATTCTCCCATTGCTCAGCAACAGAGCTGGCTGAAGAGAGGACGGACAGGAATGTTTTCTGGAAGAAAGTTTGGCCCAGCATGGTGGTGCATGCTTGTAATCCCAGTACTTGGGAGGCTGAGACAGGAGGATCACAGGTTCAAGGCCAGCCTGAGCTACTTAGTGAAGCCCACAGCAACTTAGTGAGATCCTGTTTCAAAATAAAGAATGAAAAATAGGACTTGGGGTGTAGCTCGGAGGTAGAATGCCCCTGGGTTCAATCCCCAGTACCACACACACACACACACACACACACACACACACACAAAATCCATGTTAAGATGGTTGCTTAAAAAACAACCACACAGACGTTCATTGTATTATTTATTAGGCACTAAATTGAAATAGCTAAACAAATTAGTATGCATATGCCCAAAAGAATATGTGTTTGTAGCAAAAGGTATTAAAAATATTTAAACCCATAGAGAAAATTTACATAAGGCTAAATAAAAAGTAAACAAGGAGTATATGAAAAATTATATAAACTATGATTCTAATTCTGTTTTTAGAAAGTTAGATGCAAAAACCAGACAAGGTGGCACACACAGATAATCCCAGCTACTCAGGAGGCTGAGGCAGGGGCATCATTTGAGCCCAAGAGTTCCAGGCCAGCCTGAGCAATGTCTCCAAAAAACAAAATAAATTAAAAAAAAAAAAATTTACATGTCATCGGGCACAGCGGCACACACCTGTAATCTTAGTACTTAGGAGGCTGAGACAGGAAGATCACGGGTTTGAGTACCATGTACAATAACTTAGTAAGACCCTGTTTCAAAACAAAAAATAAAATAGGGCTGGGATATAGCTGAGAAGCCACACACACACACGTGCGCGCACACACACACACTTAGATGCAGAGAAGACTTCAGCCCAAGTGTTAATGGAAATTCACAAATGATGGTAGAATTTTCGTTGATCTTTTCCTTTTTTATTTGTATTTTATAAACATAGTCATGCATTCCTTAATAACAGGAACGAGTTCTGAGAAATGTATCACTAGATGATTTCCTCATTGTAAAAGCATCACAGCGTACACTTACACAAACGAAGATGGCTAAGATATCACTAGGCAATAGATTCTGTAGGGATAATCTTATATTGAGCCCACCATCGACTAAAAAAAAAATAAAAAATTTGTTTTTTTCTTGTGGTACTGGGGATAGAACCCAGGGGCATTCTACTCCCTATTTTATTATTTTATTTTGAAATAGGGTCTCACTAAGTTGTGAAGGGCCTAAGTTGCTGAGGCTAACTGCGAATCTGCGCTCCTCCTGTCTTAGCCTTCCAGGTACTGGGATTACAAACCTGTGCCACCATGCCTGGCTCATGACCAAAATACTAGGCAGCACCTAACTGCATTGTAATCGTGTGTCCCATCCATTTTTGTAGCCTGTCTGCTGACAGCTTGCAAGTCCCCCACTTACCTCTTCTTTTTCTGTTGCAAATCTAAACAAACTGGTAAGAAAGCCCGGGCGCTCCCTCCACTGGACCAGTGAAAGGTAAACCAGGCGGCCCCAGTCTGTGCCCAATCTCCTCCCCTAGTCACTGTGAAAGCTGAGCAAAGCCCCTTCCCCTCTCTGTAGACATTGCTGGACCAGCGTGGGCGCCGGCCTGCACTCCCCAGAAAGCACCACTCTGTAAGGGATACTCGCCACCCTCTTGGTGAGTGTGTGGCATCAACAATCTCAACACCGAGCTAGATTTTGAGCAGGGGACCCAGCCCACCATGTGGAATGGCCACAACATCTACAATGGGCAAAACCAACTTTTACACCAAAACTGAAATCCTATTTTTTAAAGGATTAAGCTGTAACTTTTCTTTTTTTTTTTTTTTTTTTTGCAGTACTGGGGATTGAACTCAGGGGTATTCTACCTTGGAGCTATACCCCCAACCCTATTTTTTATTCTTTATTTTGAAACCAGGTCTCACTAAGTTGCGGAGTGCCTCACTAGGTAGCTGAGGCTGGCCGCGAACCCGCATCCTCCGGTCTCAGCCTCCCAAATGCTGAGATTACAAGCGTGCGCCACCACGCCCGGCTAAGCTGTAGCTTTTCATATGAGGCCTGTAGAATTTTGTTCACTTTAAGAAAGGAGATGTTTTTAAGACAGCAGGCAAAGAAAAGGAAGAATTCATTACCAGGTATCACCTCAGTCCCAGACAACACATGTCTAGAAGAAGATCCATCTTCTGTCTGGGGCTAATTATAGAATATACCCAAAGAAGCATACCTGGACTCAGAAATTGATCTTCTGTGAGTACATCTCCAAGGGTAACAGATAAAAACTGGTACTTGGGTCTCTGCCAGCACCAGAATCTCTTCTTTTTGGACACCAGACTTAGAAGATGTAATTTATCCGAGTCATTCAAGTTAGATACTGAAATCAGGTTACCAGTAGTATCAACTTCTTTAAGAAAATTCCTTGTTGCTTTGGCAAACATGTTGAGGGCTTCAAATTACCTACAAAAATAAGGTTATTCTAAAATCAAACAGGAAATTATTATTTATCTTTTTTTTTTCTAAAATTGTCATTTACCCCTAGTCTTTTAACAATTGGACATAAAAGAGTATTTTTTTCCCTAGGAAACTTCCGACTTTGAGTTCAGTTGATGATAAAGAAATCAAATTGAGATATTGAAAGTAAATATGTTTATGAGTCAGGATAGGCCAGATTACGCTTCAGAAACAACTCCCAAATCTTAATGGCTTATAACAATAAAGGTTTATTTGTTGCTCACAATGCATGCCATTACAGGGGGACAGGAGAGCTTTGTTTCTGTAGTCTTTAAAGGATCCAGACCAAGGAAATGACACCATCTTGAATATCATCAGTGATTATCTAATAGGAAAGAAAGTTCTGGAAGACCTACCACCAGCAATTAAATGCTCTGGCCCAAGAGGGACTCATGGCATATTCACTTACAGTTCATCAGAACTAGTCCCATGGCTTCAGTCAACTATGAGGGTCAAGAAATACAAGCCTACCGGGCATCTAGAAGGCGAAGAGCTAGGAGTATTTGTTGAACAATGTGCTGACTATTGCAGATCCAACCAACCTCTGAATGAAAACATTTTTTTAATTGCATCTGTACTGATCACATACACACTATATTTTTCTTGTCATTATTCCCTAAATGATACAGTATAATAACTACTTACCTACCATTTACATTGTGGGTTTTGCAGGCAATCTATAGTGATTTAAAGCATACTGGAGAAGGTATGTAGGTTATATGCAAATACTATACCATTTTGCATATGCGACCAGCATTGGAGGGTTTAGGAATCTGTGATAGCTCAAGACAACTGCAATGTTTTGAGAAGTCAAAGATATCTTTTCTCTAAACTATGTGATCTTCCCCATTCCGAAATGAAAAGTAACTATCCAGAAATAAAGGCATAGCCATACTTCTGCTGGAATGAAAAAGAAGAGACTCACTAGAAGATATAAAAGTGCTATATTCCATGGGAGAAATATAGATTATTTAATAAACAGTATTGGAAAAACAGGTTTACCATCTGGAAAAAGTAAAGTCCGATTCCTCTCTTAAGAGTAAATTTTCAACAGGTTAGGTTTCTTTAAGGAAAAATGAAACCATAAAACTAGTAGGGAAAATACTGAGAAATATTTATACAAATATAGAATGAAAACAGCTTTAAGAAAGACAAGTGGCAGCCAGGTGTGGTGGTGCATGCCTGTCAATCCAGTATGTGAGACGCTAAGGCAGGAGGATCGCAGGTTTGAGGCCAGCCTCAGCAACTTAGCAAGACCCTTAGCATCTAAGTAAGTCCCTGTTTCAAGACAAAAAATAAAATAGGGCTGAGGGTGTAGCTCAGAAGTAGAATGGTAGAATGCCCCTGGATTCAATCCCTAGGAACACACACACACACACACACACACACACACACACACAGTAGTAAAAAAAAAAGTACTTCCAATGTTTATTTTTTTAAAAAATTTACAGATCAAGTTTAAAAATATCCTAGTAAAAACATGGTCGAGCCGGGCGTGGTGGCGCACGCTTGTAATCCCAGCATTCGGGAGGCTGAGACCGGAGGATCCGGGTTCGCGGCCAGCCTCAGCTACCTAGTGAGGCACTCTGCAACTTAGTGAGACCCGGTTTCAAAATAAAGAATAAAAAACTAGGGCTGGGGGTATAGCTCGGAGGTAGAATGCCCCTGAGTTCAATCCCCAGTACCACAAAAAAAAAAAAAAACATGGTCAAAGGCAATAAACAATTCACAATACCCAAACTGCACATAGCCGAATATATGCATATACATGCATCTATCTATCTATCTATCTATCTATCTATCTATCTATCTATCTATTTATCTATATGCAAATACACATATATAACATATAATAAAAATTAATACAAAAAAAAGCACAAATTGAAGTAACTTTTTTTTTTTTGGTACTGGGGATGGAACCTGGGGGCATTCTACCTCTGAGGTATAGCCCCAGCCCTATTTTTTTATTCTTTATTTTGAAACAGGGTCTCACTAAGTTGCAGAGGGCCTCACTAAGCAGCTGAGGCTGGCCATGAACCCAGATCCTCCGGTCTCAGCCTCCCAAATGCTGGGATTACAAGCGTGTACCACCACGCCCGGCTTGAAGTAACCTTTTAAAAAAACTATCCGTGGTCAAGTTAAAATGTCTGATGGAAGCCAGGCATGGTGGGCACACCTATAATCCCAGTACTTGGGACGCTGAGACTGGAGGATCACAGGTTCAAGGGCAGCCTCAGCAAGTAGTGAGACTCTCATCAACCTAGTGAGACCCTGTTTTAAAATAAAATAATAAGAAGGGCCGGTGGTGTAGCTCAGAGGTAGAATGCCCCAGGGCTCAATCTCCAGTACCACAATAATAAATAAAATGTCTGATGGGCCAGAGCCGTGTTATCTTGTATTCGTGCCCTGGTGCCTGGCACGATTCCCGTTGCACCTTTTCATGGGAGTTAAGAGCTGGGAGTAATCTCAGACCTTAACTAGTTCAATTCACTTTCTTAAGCATGAATTTCCTCTAGGCCATCAGAGAGCATTTGACTGAGCTAGCTCTTTTCCAAAGTATTTTTACTTAGATTATTATGAAGTGGTTGCCCCCAGGCCCCATTCTTATATATTGACAGATTGACAGTAAAAATGAACAAGTAAGGAAGAGACTCAGAAGTGTGCAAGGAGGTTCTCTTCTGAAACAATGAAGGCCCAAGAAGGATCCTGGGTATACTCGGTTCTCCTCTCCCACCACACCCAGTCTCAGGATCTTGCATTCAATGAAGCACTCCTTCATCCATTTACCAAACCATTAATTCAATCAATCATTCTTGAGCGCACACCAACCCCGGGTACTGTATTTAAGTACTCGTGATATAGAGATTAAGATAATAATCTCTCAGCTGAGTATGATAGCACACACCTGTAATCCCAGTACTTGGAAGGCTAGGACAGGAGGATCACAGGTTCAAGGATAGCCTCAGCAACTTAGGGAGACTTAACAACCTAGCAAAACTCTGTTTCAAAACAAAAAGTAAAAGGGACTGGAGGTGTCTCTCAGAGGTAGAATGCCTCTGGGTTCAACCCCCAGTACCAAAATAATAATAATAATAATAATAATAATAATAATAATAATATTTCTCCTCAACAAGCTACTAGTTTGGTGCCCAGAAAGAGAAATAAATAATAATAAATAACTATGTTTTATGTTAGCTATTGACATGAATAGCTATAAGGAATGAGCCAAGAAAAAGGCATGCAAATCCAACTAGAGAACTAGAGAGCTAGGGATGAGGTAGCTCAGTGGAAGAGTGCTTGCCTAGTATGTGCGAGGCCTCTGGTTCAATCCCCAGCTCTACGAGAGAGAGAGAAAAAAACAGACAGACAGATAGACAGACAGACACAGCAGTCCTCCTGAAGTCGAGGCACCAAAGCTGCATTTTCAGGAGCCCAGGGTTCGCAGAGTTGGTGGAGGGTTGGAGAAGACAGGACGAGGTGAGACAAGACGTCCGCAAGCTTGAGCTGGCCTAGGGGGCGCTGTCGTGCGGCAGTGAGCATCAGCCACTTCCTCGACAGACCTGGAAAGCTTGTGGGGCTTTGGGGTTGGCTCCCGTACTGGAGCGAGGGGTTCCAAGGTGGGGAAGCGTTAGGGGCTGAGGAGGGGCCTGAGGGTCTATGCCCTCCTCCAGGGGAGCCCTGGCAGCAGGAGCCACGAAAGGGTATGACCAGAGAGCGAGGCGATCAGAACAGTGACTTAGAAAGAGCCCGGGAAGCCGGGTGTGGTGGCGCACGCTTGTAATCCCAGCATTTGGGAGGCTGAGACTGGAGGATCCGGGTTCACGGTCAGCCTCAGCTACCTAGTGAGGCACTCTGCAACTTAGTGAGACTCGGTTTCAAAATAAAGAATAAAAAATAGGGCTGGGGGTATAGCTCGGAGGTAGAACGCCCCTGAGTTCAACTCCCAGTACCGCAAAAAAAAAAAAAAAAAAAAAAAAAAAATACAAAAATAGGAAGAGGGCTTCTGGGTTCAATCCCCAGGTTAAAAAAAAAAAGATCCTGGAGCAAAATCGAAAATGCGCAGGAGGGAAACCTTTGCAATGGACGAGAAATGAGGATGCTCTGAGCTGTCAGCAACAACAGACAGAAGAGACTCGGGAATGGTGGTTTCGCCAGGACCACGGTTAGATGAGGGTTAGTGATGAGAGCAGAGACCCCCAGGGATGTCCTCCAGGTAGCTCAGGTAGCTCAGGTAGCTCAGGTGCAGGTGGGTAAGGAGACGGAGGAGCCAGTGCCCTGAGAAGGATTCAGGGATTCAGCAGGAAGTTGATCTCCGAGATCCATAGGGAAGTGACTGCTGCGATCGCCCCAGGGAGCAAGTGCAGGAGTTAGTTTTCCAAACACAGGGAAGAATTTTTTTTTTTTTTTTTTTTTTTTTTGTGGTACCCAGGAGCATTTTATCTACATCCTCAGCCTTATTTTATTTTATTTTTGAAGCAGGGTCTCACTAGGTTGATGAGAGTCTCACTACTTACTGAGGCTGTCCTCGAACCTGTGATCCTCCTGTCTCAGCCTCCCAAGTACTAGGATTACAGGTGTAAGCCACCATGTCTGGCTCAGGGAAGAACTGCTAAGAGATCATGGGGTCTCCCCAGTGAAGAGCCACAGCAGGGCCTGCCTCACTCTAACCTTGGTGTCAGGATCTCTGTTGTTATGATTTCTATATTCTTTTTTTGGAGCGAGCTGAAAGGGGGTTCACGATCTTGCCTGCGGATCAAACAGATTTCTGGAGAAGCCAAACCAGGCCTGCTGTTCAACAGAACAAAACAAAATCCATCTGCTATGGGTGGCAAAGTCTTCCTCATGATACCAGTCGTCCCCAGAAGGATTAGAAGGCAAAAAGAGGGAACGCCTAAATTAATTTTTAATGTGGTTTTTTTTCTTTAATCAAACATGACAATTTGCTTCTTGGCAGAGAACTTTATGCTTTATGGAGAACTACCAGAGGTGGCTATTTCTTTGTAGGTTTCTATTTCAATCAGGCTTAGTCAATCATGAGATTGAAAATATTCTTCTTCATTACGTTAGAATACACGATATACTTGAGCCGGGCATGGTGGTGCACGCTCGTAATCCCAGCATTTGGGAGGCTGAGACTGGAGGATCCGAGTTCGAGGCCAGCCTCAGCTACCTAGTGAGGCACTCCGCAACTTAGTGAGACCCTGTTTCAAAATAAAGAATAAAAAAAGAAAAATAGGGCTGAGGGTATAGCTCAGAGGTAGAATGCCCCTGAGTTCAATCTCCAGTACCGCAAAATTTAAAAAAAAAAAATTAAAAATAAAAATAAGAAGGATGTGGGTGTCTCGCCACACCCTCACAGCTGTCATTCAAACAACTGACCACACAACTTACAGGAAGAGAGATTTTTTTGCTCACGGTTTTTGGAGACTTAGAGGTTCAGTCCATGTTAGGAGGGTTTGCAGAGCTCAGGGCATGGCAGCATTTGGGAGGCTGAGACCGGAGGATCCAAGTTTGAGGCCAGTCTCAGCTACCTAGTGAGGCCCTCCGCAACTTAGTGAGACCCAGTTTCGAAATAAAGAATAAAAAATAGGGCTTGGGCTGTAGCTTGGAGGTAGAATGCCCCTGAGTTCAATCCCCAGTATCCCCAGTACTGAAAAAAAAAAAAAAAAAAAAGAATACACAATACACTTACCTGGTGCAAAAGTGCAAAAGTCTCAACTGTGTAAAAGGCTAGACACTGAGAAATCCCATTCCTGCCCATGTCCTTGTTCTATCTAACCTTTTACCCCTCTCTCCTTCAGTTATAGTGCCTTCGTGTTTCTTTATAAAATACAAGTTAAAAGGAGACTACAAACTGTTCTGCACCTTGCAGAACAATATATCCTAGGAATTGCTCCACGTTAGTATATTCCTCTTTATAGCTCTCATGTGGGAGTACTACACACACTTAAGTTGTCCTATATGGCTCCCTACTTGAGTTATTTCTTTTTTTTTTTTTTTTTTTTTTCCGGTTCTGGGGATTGAACCCAGAAGCATTCCACCTCTGAGCTACACCCCCAGCCCCATTTTTTTATTCTTTATTTTGAACCAAGTCTCACTAAGTTGCAGAGTGCCTCACTAGGTAGCTGAGGCTGGCCGCGAACCTGTGATCCTCCTGTCTCAGCCTACCAAGTACTGAGAATACAAGTGTGTGCCACCAGGCTCAGCTGAGTTATTTCTTAATTTCTGTTATTTTAAAAATACCACTAAGTACTGTTATGTGTATGTCTTCTCCCTTTTTACTTTTTTATTTATTCATTCATTCATTCATTCATTTTGAACTCAGAGGCATTCTATCTCCAAGCTACACCACCAGCCTTATTTTACTTTTATTTTGAAATGAGGTCTCACCAAGTTGATGAAGATCTCCCTAAGTTACTGGCTTGTTTGAAGACTGACTTCAAACCTGTAATCCTTCAGTCTCAGTCTCCCAACTATGGGGATTCCAGGCAAGTATCACTACGCCCCATTTAGCAAAGTCTTTACATACCTGCTAATCTGGCTCCCCAGAAGAGAGCAGACTGTATAACTGAAGAGCCAAAGTGAACGAGGTGAGGAGGCCCTGGCTCCGGTCAGCCTCCTAGACGAGAGACCTGGAGAGAAGAGACCCAGGAAGCAAGGTGAGGCTCACAGTGGCAAATCAAACAGCCACCTCGGCCACCAGCTTGTAGGAGCAAAGACCTCGAATTAGCCTCCAAGGTCATGAAGACACAAGAAGGGTTACAACCTCCATCAAGACTGATTAGAAGCCGGGCGTGGTGGCGCACGCTTGTAATCCCAGCATTCGGGAGGCTGAGACCGGAGGATCCGGGTTCACGGCCAGCCTCAGCTACCTAGTGAGGCACTCCGCAACTCAGTGAGACTCTGTTTCAAAATAAAGAATAAAAAATAGGGCTGGGGGTGTAGCTCGGAGGTAGAATGCCCCTGAGTTCAATCCCCAGTACCGCAAAAAAAAAAAAAAGAAAGACTGATTAGAGCCACAGAAACACCTAACCTCTAGAGAAACACCTAGCCTTTCTAGAAACACCTAACCTGTATAGAAACACCTAGCCTTTCTAGAAACATCTAATCTGTATAGAAACACCTAGCCTTTCTAGAAACACCTAGCGCCTATAGAAACACCTAGCCTTTCTAGAAACACCTAGCCTTTCTAGAAACACTGGGCTCAACACTTTGCACACACTTCACAACAATCCTATGAGGCAGGCATCATCCACCCTGTACAGATGTGAAACTGGAGTTCCAGGACGTTACATAACTTGCCCAAGATCTCGAGAAATAGAGAAGCAGCCCTGACTTCAGGGAACCGGCCTGGGACCTGCGGCCAGGCCCTGGGGCTGCCAGGAGCTGGCTTGGCTTCTCCTGCTGAACATGAACCTTGTCACGGGACATCACCATCAGGAAAGGCCACCCTGTGATCATGAATCAAGACTAAACAAGACCACCTGTGACCAAACACAAACCACAAAGACGGCCTGTGACTGCCTCCCTCCCGGGCCTAGCTAATGAGCGACGGCCACTTCTTGCCAACCACAGCCGTGCCTCCCTCCAGCCTTCTCTCCTGGTAGGCAAGATTTATGAAGGCGCAATGCTCCACTTCCTGATGGTTTCTAATCCCGAGCAGAGCCGTTTCCTTCAGCTCTCCCTCCAAATCACCTGCTGCAAGACCCAGTCTCCCCTGCGGCAAGAAACCATCTCGTCCAGCTCCTGGTGGCCGCTGATTGCAGGCCTTGGACACCAGGCTCCCACCGCGGTCACCTGATGAGCTGGCGCTCTTGGCCTCCCTGCCTGCCACCCCCGTTCTGCTGCTGCTTTTTAAATTTGGGCCACACACAATTCATTCCGTAAAGTAAGAAACTGTTCGAACCTCAGTAGGTGGTGGAAGCTAAAGCCACTGCCCTGGCACTCAGTTTACCCCTCCTCCTGTCGGGGGAAAGGAGACGTAGCTCTACCGTGGACCTGTCTCATTGTTGACAACTTCAGCACATTTCGAATTATTTTTAGTTTTCCAAATAAACTGAAATCGAGTCTGTTGAACTAAAACAGGGGCGTCAAATTTTTATGTCTTCTGGTGTTTACAGTTCAGTACCTGAGACTATTTTTAGTGAGAAGCCAAATTACAGAAAAGATACTCTATCATCCCTTCCTAAAATAAAATCATTATGCAGATTTTTTTTTTTTTTTAAAATACAAATGATGGTCACAAGACAGGCCTGGGCTTGAACAAGGAGGCAGGCTAAGGTGACACATTCTCCTGGTTTCAAAATGGAGTGGTTAACAGAAGACCCGGCCAGATTGAGACTAGAGGAGCCGGGTGTGGCGGAATCTATCTGTAATCACAGTCCTTGGGAGGCTGAGATCGAAGGATCGCAGGTTGGAGGCCAGTGCACAATAATTTAGTGAGGTCCTGTTTCAAAAAATAAGAGGCTAGGGGTGTAACTTGGAGGTAGAACTCCCTTGGGCTCAATCCCCAATACCATAAAAATATATGTGTGTATATTTTTATGGTATTGGGGATTGTATACACACACAACACACACATATATTGTATACACACACACATATATATATATGTGTGTGTGTGTGTGTATACATACACACATACATATACATATACATGTATATGGGCTGGGGTGTAGCTCAGTGGTAGAATACTTTGTAGCAAGCATGATACTTTCAGTTCCATTCCAACAGCACAAATAATAACAAAAATTTAAATGAGAGAGAGAGAGAGAGAGCCAAA
>PVLC010003166.1:73753-101920 GCA_004027655.1 Graphiurus murinus
AGGAAGGAAGGAAGGAAGGAAGGAAGGAAGGAAGGAAGGAAGGAAGGAAGGAAGGAAGGAAAGAAGGAAGGAAGATGTATAGTTTCCTCTAACAGCAGGCACCTCTAGGGACCCCACTGTCGATCAGCCATTTCTCTCTGAGACCTTGTCATTGTCCGGGCTCAACTCCCAGCAGTTTTCCTTTCTAAAGGATTGCTGGTGGGGTTGGAAGACTATTAAATTTACCTTTCTTTAGCTACTTCTCCACCTTCCCAGCCGGTTCTCTGATTGTCCTCCAGCCTGGGTCAGCCCGCCCTCCGCTGGAGCCCGGAGCCCTAGACATCCACCCCGTCGCGGTCCCTGCTACACTCCGAGAGTGGTTAGCAGGTTGGTCGGCTCCTCTGGCCTCGCCCCCTCAGGTGCACCCAGGAAGCGGCTCCCGAAGGGGTCGGGGGTCCCCGGGCTCAGGACAGTCACCCAGGCCGGGAACGCCAAGCTGGGGCGGGGGCCACGAACCCAGGCCTCAAAGGTGGGGACCCATTCCTGGCCAGAGAGACCGAACCCACGTGGGCTCGCCTTCCCTCCCAAGGCAAGCTCACACGCCCCCAAGCCGGGGAAGCCCGCTCAGCACCCCGGGGAGACGCCGGAAGACACGGTGGGAGGGGATGGGGGGAGAGGGTGCTGTGGCGGCGGGGGCTCCGGCAGCACCCGGGCAGGGAGGGGTGGTGGGGCCGGAGGAGGCGGGAAGGGGCTGCTGGGGTGTGCTCGGCCCGGAATGCCCAGGACCGGCCCGCGCGGCCAGCTGCAGCTGCTCCAGCTGCAGAGCAGCCCGTTCCGGGCACATCTGCCTCGGAGGGAGGGTGGTTCCGAGGAACCCCGGCGAGCCGCGCACTTACCGCAGCCGCGCTCCCGCCGCCCTGTGCAGTCTGAGCAGCGGTTCGAGCCGGGGCGGGGGGGCGAGAGCCGGGAGGAGGAGGAGGTCGGGGAGGAGGAGGAGGAGGAGGGCCGGGAGGAGGAGGAGGGCCCGCCGGGACCTTTGCTCGGTCCCCGCCCCTTGGAGCCCGGGGCCCGGCACGCCCAGGGGCGGAGCTGGCCCGGGCAGAGGGGAGAGCAGAGCCGGACTGGGCGCCTGGCGGCAGGGACTACCCGAAGACAGGCGGGAGGCCGGCGAGAGTTGGTTTCCTTCCTTTGTGTGACACCCCAGAGCCGGGTCCCCTCCAGCCCAGGGCTCAGATGCCAAGGGCGGGGCGAGGGATTGAGCTGGGCGCCTGCAGTCCACCCAGGCCTCACCGCGCAGCATGGGGTATTTACAGTGCAACTGAGGAAAGTCCCAGGCCTACCTGGCGGGTGGGAGGGAGCCTCTAAGAGCTGTTGGTGTGCCTGTGTCCTGATAATCCCGACTCTAAGCCCCTCGAGAGCAGAACCAAGCTCTCCTGTTAGCGGGCTCGGTAAACAGCGCGGGAGGGAAGGGGAGCGAAGCTGGAGCTTGGATGTTGACATCTTGGAGTCCGTATTCGTTGGTGATGGTCTCATCTTTGAGACCATCTTCTGTTGTACAATAAACAAGAAAAAATAAACGTCTCCGTTCTGAGAACTTACATTTAAAGACTATGAGAAGTTTTGTGGCTGCGGGGGTGTGTGTGTGGGGGGGGGCGCTGGTAGAGACCTGCAGGGCTGCCAGAGCTTACCTGTGCCCCTCCTGCAGGAGGCTCCCCTAAGTTCCCTTCCAGGTTTTCCTTTACACTCACCAGCATCTGCCAGCCCAAGCGCATGATACTTATTTCATGTATTATCTTTTTCTTCCCTAAGGTATCAATTTTGTCAGCTTCCTTCACTGAACCCAGCTCCAAGCTTAGAACATAGCAGGACAGATATCCAGTAAAGAATTCTGAGCCAGGCGTGGTGTGGCCCTTGCCTGTAATTCCAATACTTGGGAGGCTGAGACAGGAGGGTCACAGGTTCAAGGACAGCCTTACCAAGAAGTGAGACTCTTATCAACCTAACAAGACCCTGTTTCCAAATAAAAAATAAAATCAGGCAAGGGTGGGGTGTAGCTCAAAAGTAGAATTCCTCTGGGTTCAATCCCCAGTGACACACACACACACACACACACACACACACACACACACACACCACAAAGAAAGAAAGAAAGAAAGAAAGAAAGAAAGAAAGAAAGAAAGGGAAAGAGTTGTTGAATTAAGGAATAAATCCTTTTATTTCTTTCTCTAAGCTAGATTGTGCACTTCTGCTTGGCCCGTGGTAGGTGCACAGTTCCTGGTTGGGCCCCCTGCCTTGCTGGTGTGGTTAGGTATTGAAAAAAGGAAGAATCATGCCCAGCCAGGCCAAGAGGCTTTCCATCTATAGTATCGGCTCTCTGTCTTCATAAAATCATCCAGCGATACTATGATGGGAAGGTGTCCCCAAAGTTCAGCTGCTGGAAACTTAACCCCCAGTGCAAAAGTGTTAAGAGGTAGGACATTTGAGAGGTGGTTAATGCTGTTATCAAGGGAGTGGGTAAGTTATCTTGAGAATCAGTTCTTGATAAGAGGATGAGTTTGAACCCCTCCCCTCTTCTTCTCCTCCAGCTCCTTCTCTCCTTCTCTTCTTCTTCCTCTTCCTCTTCCTCTTCCTCTCTCTCTCTCTCTCTCTCTCTCTCTCTCTCTCTCTCTCTCTCTCTCTCTCTCTCTCTCTCTCCTGTTCCTTCTCCTCCCTCCTCTCCTCCTCTCTCCTCCCTTCCATCATCTTCCTGCCTTGGGAGGATGATGCAGCAAGAAGATCCTCCCTAGCACAGCCTGACCTTGGACTTCTCAGCCTCTACAACTCTAAGAAATAAATCTCTGTTCTTTATTTAAAAAAAAAAAAAAAAAATCCACTCTCAGCAACTCAGCAATTCTGTCCTAGCCGCAGGAAGCAGACCAAGACAAGTGGTGACCCTGGTTTGTTACCAGATGTCCTCGACTCCTGACCTTGGGCCCTGAAGTGAGAACAGCCTCATAAGTGGTGTGTTCACGCAGGCCCCACCCCAAGCGGCTCCAGTCCTCTAGCTAGCTCGGCTACCACCTGTAGTTGCGGCTGCATGAGCTTCATGGTGCAGTGGCTACTTAATGGATAAGAATTCTTTCACTCTGACTGTCCTGTCCAGAGCCTTTTAATTAAATATCTGGGGACAATAGTAACAGCAGCAGGAGCTAACAGGTATGCCGCGCTTTCTAGGTACTGTCCCCACGCGTGGATCTGAGACCTGAGCATGCTCCGGCACCGACTCCTTTAATCCTCACAAAGATGGGGAGTCGCGCGAAATCAGAGAATTGAAGCACAAACTGGGAAGATTATCCAGCTGAGGAGAGATGGCCACAGCTTTAATCCAGGTTCCTTGGCATCATGTTTTTAGGGGTACAGATTCTTTAGAACAGAAATTAGGAAGCCTCGTAGGGGCCCCCCCACCCAGCTGTGTTTGCACCTCTCCTGAGTGTTGGGAGGGGAGGCAGGGATTGTGACTAGGAAACTTCCCCCATGCTGCCCGCCACTCTCCCTGTCCAAGGGTGGAGAGATAGGGGAGATTCTGGCAAGAGCCATAATTTTTTTTTTTTACTAGAGGCTGAACCTAGGGGCATTCTACTCCAAACAACATCCTCCAGTCATATTTTTATTTATTTATTTATTTATTTATTTATTTATTTATTTATTTATTTATTTATTTACTTTTTGTGTGTGATACTGGGGATTGGACCTCTAAGGTACACCCCAAGCCCGATTTTTATTTATTTATTTATTTATTTATTTTTGTGGTACTAGGGATTGAACCCAGAGGCATTTTACCTCTGAGGTCCTATTTTTTTATCTTTTAATTTGAAACAGGGTCTCACTAAATTGTGGAGAGCCTCACTAAGTAGCTGAGGCTGGCCAAGAACTCGGATTCTCTGGTCCCAGCCTCCCAAGTCCTGGGATTACAAGTGTGCGCCACCATATTTTGTTTTGAAACAGGGTCTTGCTAGGTCTCTATTAGGGTGATGCTGGTGATGATAATTAAAGAGAGTACTTGAAGATTTCATTTAGACCAATAGAAGATGGGAACTTTTAGCCCAACTGGGAAAAAATAAAATGAATGAAAACGTACCATCGAACTCTAGTATTTTCACTTCCTCAAAGGTATGTTCTCTAAAAGAAACGGAGTGTAGAGACAATTTTGCAGGAAGGAAGTTGGGACTGACACCATGGAGGCAAGTGTTTGCTTTTCAAAAGACTCGTTATACAAACTATGTTTCCAGCCGGGCGTGGTGGCGCACGCTTGTAATCCCAGAATTTGGGAGGCTGAGACCGGAGGATCTGGGTTCTCAGCCAGCCTCAGCTACTTAATGAGGCACTCCGCATGCAACTTAGTGAGACCCTGCTTCAAAATAAAGACTAAAAAATAGAGCTGGGGATGTTGCTCGTAGGTAGAAAGCCCCTGAGTTCAATCCCCAGTACCACAAACAAACAAACAAACAAAATGATGTTTCCAGATGCAGAATTTCTTTTTTTTTTTTCTTTTCTTCTATTTTTTATTCTTTATTTTGAAACAGGGTCATACTAAGTTGCGGAGGGCCTCACTAAGTAGCTGAGACTGGCTGCAAACTCAGCTCCTCTGATCTCAGCCTCCCAAGTACTGAGGTGGTGTGCGCCACCACGCTCGGCTCAGATGCAGAACTTCAGAAACGCATCTGAGGTGCTGGGCACTCTCTAGTTTATCCCCAGATTCTTAAGGGGGAAATGATAAGTAGATGACAACAAATATTGATAAAACTCACTAATGGGGTATATCTCACAAATGAACACATAAAGAAGCCAGCTAGGCATGGCTGCCGCAATTACTTCCTACTACAGTGGAAACTTCTCTTAGAGATGTACACTCTTTACGATGAATCATAGGATTTAGATGAGTCCGTTTTGGGTTGAATCCAGCCTGACACTTCCCAGCTGAGTGACCTTAGGCAAATTATATGACTTCCCATCTAAAAATTATAGCATTGTCATAAGATTATATCAAGTACTCAGCACGCAGTAGAACTCAATAAAAGCTAGTTCCCTTTCCTTTATTAATTACCTTGCAGTTAAGGTTGCCTTTAAATTAAGCCTAAAATTTTTTAGCTTTGCATAATTTTACCTCTTACCATATTGACTGCTTCCCAGAGGAACATAGCTACTAACATAAATTAAAATACAATTTGGCATACATTGATACATATTTTTAAACTGATTTCATTTACCTCCCTAAATCCCCAAAGTGCTTTTTAAAATGGGGATGTATTGCCAATGCATATTACCAATTACCATTTTGAAATAAAATGTTTCGTTGGGTGCAGTGGTGCAGACTTGTAAACCCAGCTACCCAGGAGGCTCAGGCAAGAAGAGCGAAAGTTTGAGATCAGCATGGGAAACTTAATGAAGAACTTGTCTCAGAATTTAAAATAACAAAAGGGTGAGAGGGGCGCTTAGCTCAGTGGTAGAGCTCTTGGCTAGCATGTATGAGATTCTGCGTTCAATCTTTAGTACCACACATGCAAGAAACAAAATAAAAAATTTTAATGGAAGATTAAATATGGTCCAGAATTAAGTCTTTTTCTTTTAGGATCCCAATCATCTCTTGTTTAATTTCAGGGTACAGGTATACACATGAAAAAAAAACTGAAGTTTATTTGGTAGCCAGCAAATGATCAGCCAAAATTGTCAAAATGAAAAGTCTCTCTGCAAAGATTATGGGACAAGCAAGAAGATATGAAGTAGTTTACTATCCCAAGTATCAACTGCTGCAAAACAAACTACCCCAAAACTAAGTAGCTTGAAACAACAACCATTTTTTTATATCTCCTAATCTTGCAGATTAGGACTGCAGACAGGGCTTGGGTGAGCAATTTTTCAGTTCTACATGGCCTTAGCTGGGGTCACTCAGAGGAATTGCCTGGTTAAGGCAAACGACCTAGTCCAAAGGATCTAGGATGGCTTCACCAATATCTTAGTTCATTCAAGGTGCTATAACAAAATACCACAGACCGGGTGACTTATAATCAACATAAGTTTCTTTCTCAATTCTGGAGGGTATAACTCTGAGATCAAGGCTTTCACAGATTCAGTGCTAATAAGCACCTGTTCCCTGGTTCTGATAGGGTGATTTCTCACCGAGTCCTCTCATGGTGAAAGGTTCCACCTTCATGACTTAATTGCCTCCTCAAAGGCCCACCTCGTGACACCATCATGTTGGTGATTAAGTTAAAATGTGTGAATTTGGGGGAAACACAAACATGCAGACAGTAACAACCCAGACTAGACTAGTTCCCTGGCACAAATGACTAAAAGTTGGGGCTCACTGGGGTTATCAGTCAGGGGCCCTACATGTGCCTCTTCATCAGAGTGATCTTTTAAGTGTTCCAAGAAGCAAGGCTGCAGCTCCATGACTTAGCCCCTGAGGACCCAGAATGTAACTCCCAGAGCATTTTTTGTTTGTTTGTTTGTTTGTTTGTTTTGTTTTTGTTTTTTTGTTTTTTGTGGTACTGGGGATTGAACTCAGGGGTGTTCTACCTCCGAGCTATACCCCCAGCCCTATTTTTTATTCTTTATTTTGAAACCGAGTCTCACTAAGTTGCAGAGTGCCTCACTAGGTAGCTGAGGCTGGCCTCGAACCCGGATCCTCTGGTCTCAGCCTCCCGAATGCTGGGATTACAAGCGTGCGCCACCACGCCCGGCTTCCCCAGAGCATTTTATTGCTGAGGCAAGCACAGAGTCAAAGGAATTATCCTCTACCTCTCAATGGGAGGGACAGCAAAGAATTCCCTGACATCTCCAATCTCCCACAGTTGATTTTATGAATGGCATTAAATAAACGAAATTAGTAAAAAACTTCAATTTTTGTCCATTATTCACGTAGAAGTAAATATCATTGTCAACATTAAGGGAAAAAATGCAGACCAGAAGTCATCCACCAGATTTACAGCCAAGGTCAGAGGAATGCAATTCAGAGCTCCGAAAGCTTTTCTCGTCTCATTATTTGTTTTAGTTCACTTTTCTCAGAGCTGTGCCCAAAATATCCAACAAGAACATCTGAGGAGGGAAAGTTTATGTATGAGCTCACAGTGTCAGAGGATTCCGAGGTCAGTCCATAGTTGGCCAGTTCCAGGCAGGACATCATGGTGACAGCAGAGCGTGGCGGAGGTAAGCTCCTCGACTCATGGTGGCCAGAAGCAGACAGAAAAAGAGACGGGAAGCAACCAGAGATAGATACAGCCCCCAAGACCACGCCCGGCAACCTACCGCCTCCAATCACACCTGCCTGCCTCAGTTACTGCCAGTAAATCTACTCAGATCTTTTCTTTCTTTCCTTCCTTCCTTCCTTTCTTCCTTCCTTCCTTCCTTCCTTCCTTCCTTCCTTCCTTCCTTCCTTCCTTCCTTCTTTCTTTCTTTCTTTCTTTTTGGTACTGGGAATTGAACCCAGGGGCATTCTACTTCCAAGGCACACCCCCAGTCCTAATTTTTAGTCTTTATTTTGAAACAGGGTCTCACTAAGTTGCGGAAGGCCTCACTAAGTAGCTGCAACTGACCGTGAACCTGGATCCTCCGGTCTCAGCTTCCCAAGTACTGGGATTACAAGCGTGCACCACCACACCTGGCTCATTCTATATTTAAACCATAACATTATTCTAATCTATCACTCAGCAGCCAAGTGTATATGTTCAGCAAAGGGAAAGGCAAAGTCCATACATTTAGCATCTTGTTAATTTAACAAGTATTTATTAAGGGTCTACCATGCACTGTAAGGGAGACTAAAGATCACCTCTCCACATCCCTGTTCTTAGTTGGGACCCCTGCAATGAAAGACTGATTAACAGCCGGGCGTGGTGGTGCACACCTGTAATCCCAGTACTCGGGAGGCTGAGACAGAAGGATCACAGGTTCAAAGTCAGCCTCAGCAACTTTGTGAGGCCCTCTGCAACTCAGTGAGACCCTGTAATAGGTCTTGGGGGTGGAGCTCAGAGGGAGAATGCCCCTGGGTTCAACCCCCAGCACACACACACACAAAAAAGACAGATTAACAAGAGAAAAACAAGCTGGGCATGGTGGCACACGCTTGTAATCCCAGCATTTGGGAGGATCCGGGTTCGCGGCCAGCCTTGGCTACCTAGTGAGGCACTCTGCAACTTAGTGAGGCCCGGTTTCAAAATAAAGAATAAAAAATAGGGCTGGGGTTATAGCTCAGACATAGAATGCCCCTGAGTTCAATCCCCAGTACCACAAAAAAAAAAAAAAAAAAAAAGAGAGAGAGAGAGAGAAAGAAACAAACCAGTTTGCTGCTGTGTGCACTGCACACAGCAGAGGAGAAACCTCAGTGGAAAGTAGCTCAAAGCTGTGGCTTAGAACTCTGGCTTATGAAGCATCTTCAGCAAAAAATAATGAATTTGTAGAGAAATGATAGGACAAAAGGAAGCAATTCCAGGCTTCCAGAGGCAGGAAACTGTGAGAAGATAAAGATATGGGAGGAAACTAAGTGTGTGGGGGAAGGTTTAGGTGCAGAACCTCTGCTGTCCCTAAGCTGATAAGAGTCAGGCACCGGCTCAAGTGAAAGAGAATTCGCATCCTCTGTTTAGGCAGAAAAGCAGGAGGATGGGAGAGCGTTTTCTGTTTTCTGCTTCATAACTGCCTTTAGCTCCAAAGTAATTATTATGTCAAAGAGACAGAGTGGGGGTGACATATTCTGGTGTCCTTCAATGCCAAGCACTATACGGGTACTGGGGACGTAAAGGTGAGCAAGGTAGAGGAGGTCGAGGCCCGCCATCTACCTGGGATGGCAGATGGAGTGACGATAAGGATAAAAGGTGAGGAGTACAATGAGCAGGTGTCAGGGGAATACCTGGTTGGGGCATGGAACGTGGCTGGGGACCAAAGGTAGCTGGCCAAGTAAACTAGGGTGAACTGCAAAAACAAATAACCCTCCAAAAGATGACCCAAGTACAAAGTAGCTCTTGCTGTACTCAGTCAACAACCTAAGGTAGTCACGGGTCATGCGAGGCGAGGGTGGAAGAGAGTGGTCTCTGTTCCTCGGGGGAGTGGCCTGGTGGAGACTCCCAGGGTCACTCTGGGCTGGCCAGGGTGCTGCGACAGGGGCACGGAGGCTCCTGTCGTGGGGGAAAAGACTTAAAAGGAAGATCTTGAGACTCATGGAGGAAAAGGCCTGGAAACTCCCCTCATGGGAGATTTTTATGGGGCCAGCACTTTCCTGTACCTTCCGTTAGCCAGAAATCAGTGACACGATCCCTTTTAAGTACAAGGAAGGCTGAAAGATATAGTCTTTGAGGCCACGGAAAAGAGGAAGTGGGTTCCCAGAGCCATCGTAAAATCAGCTACAAAACGCTTATAGAGGACAAAGAGGTGTGGACCAGCTCAGAGCTTCCATAATGAATCCTAACCAGGGTGGTACAGACAGCTAAATTAGTTTAGCTTAAATAGTATATTTTCAGACTGTATAAACATTCTATTAAAAATTGAGCTTTTCTTAATTCACCATCTGGTGTAAAGGCTATCTAAGAATGCACAGAGAAGCTGCAATAGGCGAGAGTGGTGTTTCATGTATAGAATTTATTCCTGATAAAAATTTCTGAGCTGAGTTATAATTGGAGGGGGAGAGGGGGAATTGTACATGCATTTGTTGTTTGGTAAGGTCCTTAAAAAGGCTAATTGCAATGGAAAAAGCAATTTGGCAAGGAAAAATAATCTTGGCATCTTACTCCATCCTGACTAATTGCTGAAAGAACCAAGTTAATACATTCATTAATCTCAATGATGGAAGAGAAGCTGGACTCAGTGGCACAGGCCCATAATCCCAGTACTTGGGTGCCTGAGACAGGAGGATCGTAGGTCCGAGGCCAGCTCAGCAACTTAGCAAGACCCTGTTTCAAAATAAAAAGTAAGGCTGGGCATGGTGGCACATGCTTGTAATCCCAGTACTTAGGAAGCTGAGAGGGGAGGATCACAGGTTGGTGGCCAGCCTTAGCAACTTAGTGAGGCCCTCTGCAATCAGGATCTCCTCTTAGTGAGATGCTGATTCCCACTAAAAAATAAAATGGGGCTAGGGTGTAGTTCAGATGTAGAATGCCCCTGGGTTCAATCCTTAGTACTATAATAGATAAATAAATAAATAAAATATAAATAAATAAATGAAGCCGGGTGTGGCAGAGCACACTTGTAATCCCAGCATTTGGGAGGCTGAGACTGGAGGATCCTGGTTCTCGGCCAGCCTCAGCTACCTAGTGAGGCACTCCGCAACTTAGTGAGACTCTGTTTCAAAATAAAGAATAAAAAATAGGGTTAGGGGTATAGTTCAGAGGTAGAATGCCCCTGAGTTCAATCCTCAGTACCGCCAAAAATAAATAAATAAATAAATAAATAAATGTAAGAAGGGCTGGGGTTGTAGCTCAGAGGTAGAATGTCCCTGGGTCACGCTTATAATTCCAGCATTCGGGAGGCTGAGACCGGAGGATCCGGGTTCTCGGCCAGCCTCAGCTACCTAGTGAGGCACTCCGCAACTTAGTGAGACTCGGTTTCAAAATACAGAATAAAAATAGGGCTTAGGGGTATAGCTCGGAGGTAGAACGCCCCTGAGTTCAACGCCTAGTACTGCGAAAAAAAAAAAGAATGTCCCTGGGTTCAATCCCTAGTGCCAACAAAGAACTGAAGAAATAAAAGATTGGAAAGAAGGAAGGAAGGAAGGAAGGAAGGAAGGAAGGAAGGAAGGAAGGAAGGAAGGAAGGAAGGAGAGAGAAAGGAAAAGGAAAGAAATGAAGGAAGGAAGGAAGGGAGGGAGGGAGAGAGAGAGAGAGAGAGGGAGGGAGGGAGGGAGGGAGGAAGGAAGGAAGGAAGGAAGGAAGGAAGGAAAGAAAAACAGTTCTGGAGATTGAGTCCCTGTCACCTGGGTACTTTTGACACTCTTAGGACAATATAACCTGACTACAGTGAAGCCACACCTCAGTTACTGATTGTAGCAATTTTCTACCCCCAGGGGCGGTTGCCCTTTGCCATTTTCGTGTCTATTTCTCCACAGAGACTGTGCTGTGCTAGAGATAACCTAATGACCCAGACCAGCCCACCTCCCCTGGGTTCATGGACTCAACTCTTTCACAAATTCAGTTTTGTGGGCTTTGCAGACCCCTCCCCTATAAATAATACTCCCACCCTGTCCTTTGGGGCTGGTGCCATTTTGATCTCAGCCTGTCTGCTGGCGTCATAATACACTTTTGCTCCCTGATCTTTGTCTGGCTTGGTTCCTCTTGGCATTCGACCTCATATTTGGTGCTGAAACCCGGGAGCTGTTGAAAGGACCCTCAAGGGTATCTCTCCTTTCTGTTGCTGACCTACACTCAGCACCAGCTAATTCACCTCCAGTAAGTGATGCTGTTTCTTTCCTCTGTACCTCTGATTTGCTCATGGCTTCCAAGTCCTGGTGCCAGAGCCAGAGATCTTCTCTCTGGCTCTAGCCCCAGGGATCCTCATCCCCCCAGAACATCTCTCTGTCTCAGGAATGCCCACACAGAGATTATTTCTTTCCCTCCCTTCTTTTCGTCTGTGCCTGGCGGCCAAATGGTGGGGACACCTTCCCTTGGCCATGGTGCCCTGAAATTCAAATTGTCACTTACCCTCCTTTAGCCTCTGAGGTCCAGCAACACAGCTTGACTCCAATAAAAACAAAACAACAAAAAAAACAAAAACAAAAACAACCAAAAAAACACTAGATGATGAATCTCATTAGCCTGAAAATGTCACTTTTGATTTCAACACTCTTCATGATTTGGGCAAGTTTTTCATTGCAGTGGAAAGTGGTCAGAAATTCCCCCACACTCAGGCCTGATCTTCTTCCACCTACAAGATCCTCCTCCTCCACTCCAAGCCTCCCTTCAACCCGACTCCAGCTTCAGTGCCACCGCTTTTCTACCTTAAAATCCCAAGTTCTTGTGAAACCATTCCTTGCCTGCCATTTAGTTTCCTCAGAGGAAACACCCTCACGGTGAGATGACAGGCAAGTTTCTCTGGGGAGCAGAAAAAAGACATGTAAGATTTCAAAGCATACTCTTAGAAAAGCATCCCACCTCTACCAACAATTTGAAGCAAAATAAAACTTTTTATGGTGTCTGTTAGGTCAAATGCAGAGAGGAACTAGACAGGATAAGGATAAGGAGCAAAATTTTATCACAACATCTACCAGCAGATGGGCTGAAACCAAAATGGCATCAGTCCCAAAGAGCAAGGTGGGAGAGCCGGGCATGGTGTGGTGGTGCATGCTTGTAATCCCAGTACTTGGAAAGCTGAGACAGGAGGATCTGGGTTTGTGGACAGCCTCAGCTATTTAGTGAGGCCCTCAGAAACTTTGTTAGACCCTGTTTCAAAAAATGAATAAAAAATAGGGCTGGGGGTATAGCTCGGAGGTAGAATGCCCCTAGGTTCAATCCCCAGTACCGAAAAAAAAAAAAAAAAGAACAAGGTGGGAGTATTATTTATAAGGGAGGGGTCTGCAAAGCCCACAAAGATCTGCAAAATACAGGAAACTGGGTTTGTGAACCCAGAGGGGGTCACTTTCAGTGAAGCCAGGTCAGGTCAGCTAAGTGAGGTCAGCTAGTCTCGGTGTTTATGTTATCTTTAGCACAGCACAGCCTCTGCAAGAAACAGGCAAAAATAAAAAACAGTAATGAGCAAGAGCAACTGCCCCTGGGGTGGGAAGTTGATGCAACCAGTTACTGGGACTTCCCTGGGTTGGGGTTGTATTGTTCTAACAGTCCTGCCCTCCTCGCCCACACCACCATCACCTTTCCCCCCCCCCCCTTTTCTTTTCCTGCAGAGGGGTCCAGTTCTCTCAGTCTTCTGTATCTACTTCCTGCTGACCAGGGCCACAGAGCTATCCCTACACAGGTTGCATCTGTGGAAGAGGCTGGTATCTGTTGGTAGAGCAGAGGAGTATAATTCTCCCTAGTCTATAGGTAAGCTGGGATACCACCTGAGAGAAGCTGCTGGCCTTGGCCTGGACCTCATCCTTGAGCCAGGTAAGTGAAGATGGAGATACTGGAGAGCAGGTGTGGCAGTTCCTTGCTATGTTTATGTGTAGGTGTGTGGTCAGGTTGCCATGGGTAATGAGGGATTGGAGAAATTTGCAGAGGTTTGAGTTAGGATCTGAAAGGTTCGCTGTTCTGGGAGGATACGTTTCTCTGCTGCTGCGAGCCAGGGACCTTCCCAAATGGCTCCTGCTTCTGTAAGGAGGTGTACTTCTGGAGAGTATTTTGGGGTGACCATGGGAATGGCCAGGAATTGTGGAGCTGCTTTCCTTGCCTCCTATCTGCTTTATTTTTTCCTGTGGTTTGATGCTTGCATCTGTCTGGTGGCCTCTACAAGGGACCATGGCTGCTGCCTTGGTAAGTTTAGCTGCTTGAAGAAGTTTTAGAAT
This sequence comes from Graphiurus murinus, assembly GCA_004027655.1. Taxonomy (NCBI): domain Eukaryota; kingdom Metazoa; phylum Chordata; class Mammalia; order Rodentia; family Gliridae; genus Graphiurus; species Graphiurus murinus. Next base: position 87,186 of record PVLC010003166.1, read on the forward strand.
GAAATCTGCATTAATGATTGGGGAGCCCCTGGTGGTGAGGGTCCTCTCTCCTACCACACAGCCACATGCGAGTGTATGACATGGCATGCATACGGGGATGGGGGTGCACGTGTATGTTAACGGTTTGTCCCTTAGCTCATTAGGGCTTGAGTCAGGGCTATTATTTCAGCTTTTTGAGATGTCCTGGGGGGGGGGGGGTAGGAGACTTGATTCTATGACCTGACTCAAGGAGACAATGGCATACCCCACTACGTGCTTCCCATTTAGTGTGTAGGAATTTCCATCTATGAACCAAGAATCTGAGACCTCAGGCAGAAGAGAATCAGTTGGGGGTGTGTGTTTTTGTTTGTTTGTTTGTTTAGTTCTGATATCTCTGTGCATGAATCACAGCATGGGAAGGGGAAGAACAGTAGCTGAGTTTAGGCTAGAGCACTGACTTAAGGTAACATGGGGAGCCCGCCTGAGGGCCAGGTGTACTGCCTGCAGCCTGGAAGCGGATAAGAACTGGGCAGCTGTGTTAGAGATGAGTTCAGAGACATTGTGTGGGAAATAGATGGCTAATGACTGAGAGGAGATGAATTTCTGGCTTTCTTGTGCTAAAACTGCAGTGGTCCCTCAAGCCCATAAGCAAGCTAGTCATCCCTTGACTCTTGGGTCTAGTTGTTTGGATAGATAAGCGACAACTTTAAGGTTTGGGCCCAATTTCTGTCCAAGTAGACCTAGAGCTCTGCTGTGTCTCTCCTCAGAATACAAGATGAAGGGCTTGGATAGGTCTGGGAGGGCTAGTGCAGGAGTTGGCATCAGTTCCACTTTTAAGATCTCAAAGGGGAATTTTATATTCAAAGTAGGATCTCCAGGCTCAGCTAGAGGGCCCTAGACCATTTCATTTAAGTGTTTGGCAATGATGCCAAAATCAGGGATCCGTAGTCTAAAATATTCTGCCAGCCCTAAGAAAAGAAGAATTTCTTGTTTAGAGGTAAGGACAAGAAGAACTTTCTGCCTGTGGTGATGGCCCTATGTTGTGGGGTGAAGGTGAACCCTAGTAAGTAACCTTAGAGAAAGTTAGGCCCTTTGGGGAAGACTCTGTAACCTTTGTCTCCTAGGAAATCAAGAAGCATGATAACGTGTTGTCTATACAATTCCAGGGCAGGGCTACCAAGAAGGAGATTGTCAACATGCTGTGAAAGTATGCTCGGGGCTCTGTCTAAGGTCTGTAAATCAGTGGCACGAGCCTGGCGGGACAGGCGAAGACTACCCCTGAAGGCCTGGGGGAGGTCTGTTGGGAAGGCGAAGGCAGAGAGCTCCTGAGGGTCTTCTGCTAAGGGGATGCAGAACAAGGTGTCTTTAAGGTTGAGCATAGTGTCGTGAGCAGTGGAGGTGGAGATAAGAGAAATAGTATAAGGATTAGGAAGGATTGGGTGTATGGAGAGACTGGCCTAATTAATGGCCCGGAGGTCCTGTTCTAACTGGTAGGACCCGTCCGGCTTCCAGGCAGGAAGGCAGGGGTCTGTTGATGGCAGGTTGGAGATCTTTCTGTCCAAGGGAATAGAATAGTGAGGATCACAGGGATAAACGGTGGAGCTCCTTAAGTGGATTGATATAGCGTGGTGGGGGCTAGCTATGGAAGGAGTGGAGGTGTGTGTGTGTGTGGGGGGGTGGCTCAGAGAAGAAGAGTGGGGTTTAGAGGAGGGTAGCAACATAGTGAATGAGCCCTGAAATTTGATCAGCATATCCCTGCCCAGAATGGGCGTGGGGATTCTGGGGAGGATAAGGAAGGAGTGGGTAAAGGGCATTTCTAAAAGATAACAGTTTAGGAGAGGCCTGGCTAGTGGTCTGGAAATAAGCCCATGGACCCCCATAATAGAGACAGAGGAAGAGACAAATGTCCCTATAAACTCAGGGAGAGCAGAATAAGGGGCCCCAGTGTCAATAAAAGATGAGATCCACGCACTTGCTACTGCCATCATTCCCCTTGGCTCCATCACACTGATGGAAGTCCATGGGGCCACACAGGGGTCTGGGCGTCTTACAGTCTTCAGTGGTGAAGCCTAGGAGATTCCATTGGCTCCGGATTGGACTCGAGAGAGCACCTCTTTGGAGCAGATGTGAGCTTGCCTGGTTCCACACACCAGGCAGGACCCAGGTGGGGTCTTGGTTTGGGGCAGGAGTTGGCCCTATGTCCTTCCTTGCTGCACTTGAATCAGGCCCCGGAGGGGACTTCTGGCTAGGTGTTGGCTTAGCAGGGCCTTTGGGGGCGATAGCTAGGAGCTGAAAAGCCTCTTTGAGGGCAACAGCCTTGGCTTGATTTCACTTTTATTTTTGCTGTTTTTGTTCCCTGTCTCTTTTACTATAGACCTTCAAGGGGCCTGAGGGCTACTTTCTAACTTTCTGAGTTTGTGGTGTATATCAGAGGCCGATTTAGATATAAAGTGTGTATTAAGGACTAAGATCCCTTCTGCAGAGGTCAGATCATGAGTGGAGTATTTTTGTAAAGCCTCCATCGGGCAGGAGAGGAAAAGGGTGGGTGTTCACCTGGATCTGGAGTGATTTCATCTAGTTTTTCTTTTTATTTATTTTTTTTGCAGTACTGGGGATTGAACTCAGGGGCATTCTACCTCCAAGCTACACCCCCAGTTCTATTTTTTATTCTTTATTTTGAAACAGGGTCTCACTAAGTTGCAGAGTGCCTCACTAGGTAGCTGAGGCTGGCCAAGAACCCAGATCCTCCAGTCTCAGCCTCCCGAATGCTGGGATTACAAGTGTGTACCACCATGCCCGCTTAGTTTTTCATAGTCGATTTCTTTGTGAGCAGTTTCTTTAAGACCAGAAATAAGACTGCTCAGTATATGGTTACTACGCCACCATCCAAGGGAGTCTATCTGGTAATCCTATCCTGGGTCAACCTGGGGATCTAACTGCTACAGTCCCCACAGGAGGGGCTGCGTCCTATTGATGTACATCGTAGGCATGGGCCTGAGCTGCCAGCCAGATGCGCTCCTTCTCCTCGGCAGTAACGGAGGAATGATGTCAGACACAGGAATGGGTAACATACTCAAGCAGTTGAAGGAGGTGGTTGAGTCAGTGGAAAAGTTGCCCCGGGGCCTTTCTATCTGGGAGAGATCCGTCATGGAGAAAGGAATATCACCACAGCACCTTCAGCCCCGCTGACTGTGGAGGGGGAAGGATGGGGGCCGTGGGTGGGGCCAATGGAGACCGTGAGGGGATGTGTAGGGGGAGGGCCACCAAAAGGGAGGGTGACTGGGGGGCAGGAGCTTCAATGGGGGGAGGGCAGAGTAATCAACAGAATTGAAAGGAGCCCCAGGGATGTAGAGGCTTGTTTTCTGTAAGTAAATCCACCTTCCCTTACTAACTTCCTCACACCAAAAATAAAGAAAAAACATCAATGCCACCCCAAACCAAACAAATGCCAGTGTCTGTGCAGGCTGCCCGCCGACTGAGCTTGGCTGTGTCGTGATTTTGGAGTTCAACAAGTGCCAAGTGAAAGTCCCAGCCCTGCCTCCGACTTGCTGTTATCACTCCAAGCCTCAGATTCCAATGATAACACCCAACCCACAGGGCTACTGGGATTAGTTGGTTGTCACCCAGGAAGTAGTTGGTTGTCACCCAGGAAGTACTTAATGAATGGTAGCTATAATTATGAGTTAATTGCCTAGATCTCCATTCCATTTTGCAAACATTGAGTGACTACCGTGTAAGTTCCTTAGGAAACTTACAACTGGTAGAGGAGTAATTTGATGAACAAGCTTTCAAAGAGCCCAGCAATTCTCTCTTGGGAGGGGAAGTTGTGGATAAACAGGTCCCAGAAAAACCAGCCTTTGGTGAGCACAGAACGACCTAGACAAGGGGAAGGAGCGCGACTGAAAGCTCCTCTCTCCCTCCTCACCTAGAACGCCCTACCTCACAAGGGCAACGCCAGACATCCCCTCCAGGAACGCATAAGCTCTATACTCCAGAATTAAAAATACATTTGAGATGTAAATATTCCTCGGGGAAGTCACACCACAATAATCACATTAAGACATGTCAAGATATGTCCTTTCTGGAAAGCAGGGTTTTATCTGGAAGTTTAAAAAATACATGGGATGATTAGAAGAGGAAACTATTAGATTAAAAACTATCTCATGCCGGGCATGGTGGCGCACGCTTGTAAGCCCAGCATTTGGGAGGCTGAGACCAGAGGATCTGGGTTCACCGCCAGCCTCAGCTACCTAGTGAGGCACTCTGCAACTTAGTGAGACCCTGTTTCAAAATAAAGAATAAAAAATAGGATTGGGGGTATAGCTCGAAGGTAGAATGCCCCTGAGTTCAATCCCCAGTACCGAAAACAAAACAAAACAAAAGCTATCTCATCCCTTTGTTGCTTTTAGCTTAGTTAAGACAATGGTACCAGGTTGGATATTTATAGCATGTACCTTTTTTTATGCTTTGTGTCCAGGATGGTCACTTATATGAATTATTTCCTTGAATCTTTTGTGTGTATGTGTGTGTGGTACTAGGGGTTGAACCCAGGTACATTCTACCTCTGAGTTATACCTCCCGTCCTTTTAATTTTTTTTTTTTTAATTTTGAAACAGGATCTTCCTAAATTGCTGAGATTGGCCTCAAACTTGTGATCCTCCTGTCTCAACCTCCCAAAGCACTGGGATTAAGGCATATACCACTGCACCCAGCTTTACTGAACCTTGGTTCAACTCTCTGAAGCCTTATTATCCCTATTTTACAAAGGAAAGAACTAAATTCTAGAAAGGAGGCTTCAAATCTGGTGCAGATGGTACTAAAATTTGAATCAAGGTTGAGTCCATACTCTAGACTTCTGCCCATTGGGTGCTTTAGGGAGGAAATCAAACACTTAAACATAATCCTGGAAGTCCAGCTTTTTGATTTCAAGCAAATTAATATTTATCTCCCAGTACTTGGGAGGCTGAGACCAGAGGATCACAGGTTTTCGGCCAGCCTCAGCAACTCGTGAGGCCCTCTACAACTTAGTGAGACCTTGTTTCAAAATAAAGAATAAAAAGCCGGGCGTGGTGGCGCACACTTGTAATCCCAGAATTTGGGAGGCTGAGACGGAAGGATTCGGGTTTGCAGCCAGCCTCAGCTACTTAGTGAGGCCCTCCGCAACTTAGTGAGACCCTGTTTCAAAATAAAGAATAAAAAAATAGGGCTGGGGGTGTAGCTCAGGGTCTCACTAAGTTGTGGAGTACCTCACTAGGTAGTTGGGAGCTGGGCATGGTGGCGCATGCTTGTAATCCCAGCATTTGGGAGGCTGAGACCAGAGGATCCAAATTCGTGGCCAGCCTCAGCTACCTAGTGAGGTACTCCACAACTTAGTGAGACCCTGTTTCAAAATAAAGAATAAAAAATAGGGCCTGGGGGGAGGGGTAGCCCAAAGGTAGAATGCCCCTGGGTTCCATCCCCAGTACCAGAAAAAAAAAAGATATATATTCATCCACTCTTTTTTTTTCTAGTGCTGGGGACTGAACTCATGGCAGGACTCTACCACAGAGATATACCTACCCCCAGCCTATTTCTGTTTTTTTTTTTTTAAGTTTTCTGATAGTGACTTTAAAAACAACCCCTATAGTCTAGTCTAGTAATTTCTATTGCCTTGATATAAAAATACATTGTTTTTATAAACTTTAGAAATCTCATTTTCTATAAAAGTGGAAAGAATTGAGTAGCATGGTTTATAAGGGAGGAGGAAGTTGTAAAAGCTTCCTTTTATTTTTAGTAAAGCTTTCATCCTTCCTTATGAAACTGCTATAAACCACAGTCATTACATGGGGCTACGAAATCTGGTATAAAACTGAACTTATAATATTTTATTATCCAAACATCTCCGAAAATCTAAAACATTTTCTTACATTACAATTTAGAGGTTGATTTCCTCTTTTATGTTTTGTCTGAGAATTCTCCATTATTAAAGAGTCCAGAAGAAAACAAAATACTTTTGATGGCTTTCGGTCATGTTTATATAATACTTTATTAAATGCCATCTGCTTTTGCTCGATTAATGTTTTATTAGGGACCATCTGGTTGTTGCTACAGATCATATAGACTTTCCAATGTGTTAGTTCTCACCCATCAATAAATTATCAAGTTTCATTATTAGAAAAGGAAACTAGACTGGGTAGTAGAAAAAGCAGAAGACCAGGACACTCATCTCCTGAGGGCACCACAGCTGGTCTTGTGGCCAGGACAGCCCCTCTGCTTCTCTGGGCTCTGTGTGTTTCACCTGAAATTGAAATCTGATTGAGCTCAGTCTTTGAGGTCAATACAATCTTTAAAATTCTGGGTCAGAATTTTACAAATGCAGGACTATGGGCCCAGGACCTAGGCGATTCTGCTGAGGACGGCTAGGACACAACTGCTGGGCTGTGGTTGGGACATGATGGACAGAGAACTGGTAAGATTTAAGCCGGGCACAGGGAAACACGCCTGCTATTCCAGCTACTGGGGGAGCTTTGGCAGGAGGATCTCAAGGTTGAGGCCAGGCTGGACAATTTAGCAAGACCCTGTCTCAAAATAAAATAAAATAAAATAAAATGGAGCTGGGATATAGTTGATTAGTGTAGATCATGTGCCTACATGAGGAGTCCTTTGGTTCAATCCCCAATATGGAGGAGGAGGAAGAGGAGGAGGAGAAGGAGGAGGAAGAGGAGGAGGAGAAAAAAAAAGAAGACTTAGGATGGCTGGGGAGCAGGAAAGGCCGGAGGGGAGCGAGGTAGAGCATTATGCAAGGTTTGAAGGGAGAAGAATGGGAACCAGGGAGACTGGAGAGGTTGGCAGAGACCAGATTGCGTGACAATGGAGCAGGGTCATTTAGATCTTTTCTCTATACCCTTACCCCACCCCCTTCCTGGTCTTAGCTCTCTTTAGTCCTTTGGAACCATTCAAATAAACCTAGCCACCCTGTCAGATGTGGTGGCAAGCAGGAACACATGTAATCCCAGTACTTGGGAGGCTGAGACAGGAGGATTTCGGGTTCAAGGTCAGTCTCAAAATGAAATACAAAAAGGGCTGGGGATATAGCTCGGTGGTAGAGTGCCCCTGAGTCTATCCCTAGCACTGCAAAACAAACAATATACAAACAAAACAACAACAAAAAAATTCTATACTTGTGTGTTTTCCTTCTGAGAGATCTAACTGTCGTGGACAGCACGATACCTTTTTCATGGATCCTTGGCCTCTGTGGTGAAAAGAATTTCAGCACGTGCCAGTCGGGGACAAAGGCAGGAATTTATTTAGGAAAGTAAGGGACTCGAGGGAGAAAACAGGTGAGAGGAGATCTTCCGGGCCAAGCAAGCAAAGAGCCTCTTTGCAGCCTTTCAGTCCTTATATAGAACCCCCAAGGAGGGGTGGGCACAGCGGAGGTCCAGACCTTCTCTTCCTCAGGTTTCTTAGCAACAATGGGTAGTGGCTGGCTGAGGTCTGACCTTTGTCCTCTCCTAGGATCTCAGAAATCTCAAGTGGGGCAGGGATCCAGGAGATTAAGGGTGTGGGCCCACTGCTGTCTAAGACCCAACACACACACACACTATAGGGTGGAGTTAGAGATTATGAACTCTCCAGATTTTAAAACTATATTTTTTCCTTTTCCTTTCCAATGTCCAATGTCTCCTTTCTTTTTCTTTTTCTTTCTTTTTTTTTTTTTTTTTTTTTTTGGAGGTACTGGGGACTGAACTCAGGGGCATTCTACCTCTGAGCTATACCTTTATTTTGAAACATGGTGTCACTAAGTTGCGGAGGGCCTCACTAGGTAGCTGAGGCTGGCCATGAACCTGGATCTTCCAGTCTCAGCCTCCCAAATGCTGGGATTACAAGTGTGCGCCACCATGCCCGGCTTCCAACGTCTCCTTTTTACCTCAATTTTCATTTCGTCTATTCTACCTCATCATAACCAGGTTCTTACACTGAATATCAGATAGTCCTCTTTTTTTTTTTTCCCCAGTAGGAGGAGAAGAATGTAGCCATTTTCAAATATGCCGGAACATTCTGTTCTTCTTAACAAGGTCTGTCTTCAAGAAAAATGGTTTCACTGAAGCCTAAAGTATTGAGGTTTTATCAGTTCTCTTGTTAAGCACAAATCTGGGGTGCCCCACCAAAGAACTTACATGTCACACGGAGTACTATAATATACAAGAAGGACATTTTATTGCTAATCTGGGTCAAGGCTGAGTCTAACCCGGATTAGGGTTCCACCTAAGTATAGAGGTGTCATGGCTGCAGAACCCGGAACCTGAGTTCGTTCAGCCTTATATGGAGGTGTACAGAGGCGGGGAAACTTTTCATGCTCGAGGGAAAGGTAACACAGAGAAGGCACAGGTATTGGTGAAGCCCTGTTACTGGAAGGGAGGGGGCTGTCCCATTTCCGGAAGGGAAGGGGCTGTCAACGCCCTACATTCCCCCCTTTTTCTTTTGTTTATATGAGGAATTCTCCTCATATACTATGTACAGGGTTGGACAAGGTTTGATACTCTTGTCCGAGGACCGTGAGTTGCACTGTAGTATGCAAGGCCCAAATGTGAGTACGAGTATGAGAATAATCAGTGGCCCTAATGCCAAAGTCCACAAAGACGACGTTGACGAAGTGCAACACGACCTCCGAGCAGTCAGCATGAGCTTCAAGGGGTTGTCAGGGTCGGCTGTCACTGTCCACTCCTTTTGGACTCTCTCGATGTCCTTCTCACTGGCCTTCCGGATCTGGGAGTGATGTATTCAGAGTCCTATTCCATCCACCTCTAGGGCAGCTGGGGTAGCAAGGACAACCACGTAAGGCCCTTTCCATTTCACCTCTAACATCTTATGGTGATGCTGCTTGACCCAGACCCAATCTCTGGGTCCTACATCCTGTGGGCCCCTGTAAGGAATTTAGAATCGGCAGGATGGGGGCAGAGAGCCAAACATGATTTCAAAAGGGGTTAAATTAAGCATGTAGAGCGTGCTTCTGGCCCTGCATAAGGCATAGGGAAGGAGTGTGACCCAGTCTCTGCCGGTTTCCATTGCCAGTTTAGTTAAAGTCTCCTTTAAGGTTCTATTCATCCTTTCTACCTGCCCGGAACTCTGGGGGTTGTATTCACAATGCAATTTCCAATTAGTCCCCAGAGCTTGGGAAAGCCCTTGTATAATCTTACTTACAAGGAATTCTGTATCTAGGTGTCACTTCTAACAATTTCTTTGCTGCTATAATAGCCATCTCCCTCTTAGTAGGGAAGGTCTCCACCCACCCCAAAAAGGTAGCCACCATAATTAGTAAATACTTATATCCATACTTGCCTGGCTTTACTTCCGTATAATCTATTTCCCAGAACTGTCCCGGTCCCCACCCTCTCTCCCTTGTACCTTTGTGTTGGTTAGACTTCTTCCCTGGTCGCATAACCTAGCAGGCACGGCAATTCCTCAATTATCTCCTGGACCCGGAACCATAAGCCAGCTGTTTCAAGTAAAGACAGGAGCTCCTTTCCTCCAAGATGTGTAGACCGGTGAAGTTGTTGGATCGTGTTTTCCCAAATCCTCGGGGAGAATCCATTTGCCTTCAGTGTCCACGTACCATCCATTATGGCCTGACTTTGCTTTTAACTTTTCCTGCATTCCAGAAACCTCTTCCTGGGAATACTCGGGCGACGGTGGCACGGGATTTGCCCCGGCATAGGCAGTTGTGCAGTCATATCATAGGGGATTTTAAAATTTTCTGTTGCCATAGCAGCTATCCGTGCTGCTTTATTGTCTGCCCGGTTGCCTCTCGCCTCTGGTCTATCCCCTTTTTGATGGCCTGGGATATGGATCACAGCTACCTCTTTTGGCTTCTGTACAGCCACCAAGAGGTCCAGTATCTCTAACTCATTCCTGATTTCTTTTCCTTCTGCCATCATGAAACCCTGTTCTTGATACAATGCCCTGTGCACACGTAACATCCCGAAGGCATAGTGACTATCAGCGTACACAGTCGGTTATTTTCAGCCCGCTTCAAGGCCTGAGTTAATGCAATTAACTCTGCCCTCTGTGCTGAAGTGCCCTTCGGTAGGCTGTCGGCCCATATTACCTGGCCCTCGTTGTTCACCACTGCTGCCCCAACATACCTTTGTCCATTTTGCATAAAACTGCTCCCATCTGTGAACCACAAGTAATCACTCTGGTTCAGGGGCTGGTCTCTTCGGACTGAAGTCACTTCAGTACAGTCATGCACAGGAGCCTCAGCCTCCGGGATGGGCAGTAAAGTAGCTGGATTTAAAGTGACACGGTTCTGGAAGAGTATGCGGGGAACATCTAGCAGGAGTCCTTGGTAATGGGCCAGCCGGGCATTGGTTATCCACCGGTTTGGGGGCTGCTTTAGAATCCCCTCAATGGCATGCGGGGTAGTTATGGTTCATCCTTAACCAATAAGGCAGTGGCTGTTATCCTTTGGAGGCTTGGAGGCCATCCTGCTGCTACTGGATCCAGTTTTTTTGATAGGTAGGCTACCAGTCGTTTCCAAGGTCCCAGGGCCTGAGCCAGCACCCCCTTTGCTATTCCTTTTTTCTCATTGATATAACAGAAAGGACTTTGAGGGGTCTGGTAAGGCTAGGGCGGGTGCCTCTAGCCTTGTCCATGTCCAGTTTTTATTTTACTCCCCCAGTATAAAGGTTTCACTGTCTGCGAAATTTGGGATCCATAGTCTTCAGTAGCCCACCGATCCCAGGAACTCTCTTACTTTTCTTGGGCTGGTGGGTACTGGGATCTTTAGGATGGTTGCCTTCATTGCCTCCGTGAGTCATCTGAGGCCTCCTTTTAGTTTATAACCCAGGTAGGTAACTTCTTCCTGGCATATTTGGGCCTTCTTTGCACTGGCCCGGTATCCTAGCGATCTTTGGGCACTCTCGGGCCCAGTGTCCTTTCTCTCTCCAGTATATACACTGGTTCTTTTCTAACCGGCACAGTCTTCCATCATCCTGCCAGACCCTGCTCTGCCTGCCTCTCTTGTCCCTGTCCCCCCTTTGTCCTGTGAAAAATATCCTAGTCAATTCCCTATCTTCCAGTTTCATGTGCTCCTGTCTCTCCTCGGGGGTTTCCCTGGTGTTGTACACCTTTTCTGCTACCCAGAGCAGGTCTGGAATAGTTTGGTCCCCAATCTATCCAGCTTCTGAAGTTTTCTCCTGATATCTGGGGCTGCCTGATTTACAAAGGCTAAAATCACATTTGCCTTTGTTTCCTCTGCCTGGGGATCCATAGGGGTGTACTGCCTATGCCTAAAGGAATCGAGAATTCTTTCTAAAAAAACTGCAGGGCTTTCACTGGGTTCCTATTTAACTGCATACACCTTGGCCAAATTGGTCGGCTTTGTAGCTGCTGCATGGAGACTGGCCATTAGGACCTGGCGGCACACTCGGAGACGCTCCCTACCTTCAGCCTGGTCAAAGGCCCAATTTGGGCGAGTCAGGGAAAGGTCCCATCGATGAGATTCAGCTGGGTGGTCAGTCTTCTGTCATCTCCTGGCACCGGTCTCCTGGCTTGAGTAAGGATCCTCTCCCGTTCTGAGAGATAATGTTGGGATCCAGAGTTCCCTCTGGGGCCATCCCATGTTGAAGGTTAGCCACTCTAGAAAATTGCTATTAACATTTTGTTTATAAGACATCAGTTGGCAGTTGGTAAGACGTTTTCTTTTCTTTTTTTTTTTTTTTTTGCGGTACTGGGGATTGAACTCAGGGGCGTTCTACCTCCGAGCTACACCCCCAGCCCTATTTTTTATTCTGTATTTTGAAACAGGGTCTCACTAAGTTGCAGAGTGCCTCACTAGGTAGCTGAGGCTGGCCGCGAACCCGGATCCTCCGGTCTCAGCCTCCCGAATGCTGGGATTACAAGCGTGCGCCACCACGCCTGGCTAAGGTAAGACGTTTTCTTAAGCTCTGCGTTTCAGAAGATACTTAGGAGACATAAATATATTTAACTAATAAAGAAACCAGTAATAATTAATACAATACATAAGTTAATAATTTTTTTAACTTAACCTTAACATATAATAGAACACTTATAGCAAACAAATATAGACCAGGTCTTATTGATGGATTTCTTAACTGTACTAAAACATAGATGGCAGAAGTTTTGGTAACTCAAGATATTAATACAATACACATTGCATAGAGAGATCACTTATTAGTTAGCTTGCATGTATATAAAGCCCATATACCTTTACCTTTACAAGCTCTCATAGAATATTTGGATGAACCTAGATACATAGCATATTTAGCTCTCAAATATATACACATCTATGGCCACATATATAGGGTGTCAAATAATATAGTACCCCAAAGTCATAGCTGTTCATTTAGCCTGAGCTACAAAGTAGTCATTAAACATGTCTAAAATAGACCTTGCTAAGATGCAACTTGCTAGGTAAGCAAAACAGTAAACATAAGAAACTATTTTGCCAAGGCACAACCTTTAAGCTAATCCTTAGTAAATATTAAGGATACAAATCAGTATTGTTTTAAATCTAAAGGACATAGGAAATCATAATTTAGTCATTTAAAATTTTTGCAATATGAGCTGGGCGTGGTGGCGCATGCTTGTAATCCCAGCATTTGGGAGGCTGAGACAGGAGGATCCGGGTTCGCGGCCAGCCTCAGCTGCCTAGTGAGGCCCTCTGCAACTTAGTAGACTCAGTTTCAAAATGAAGAATAAAAAGTAGGGCTGGGGGTATAGCTCGGAGGTAGAATGCCCCTGAGTTCAATACCCAGTACCGAAAAAAAAAAAAAAAAAAAACAGAAAAGAAAAGGCAGAAGTAAAATTTTTGCAATATGAAATTCTTTTCCATATGAAAGTGTTTCCCCTCTTCTAATACCTCCTTATATCTATGGATATCTCCTATTATTTTATTTTTTTTATGTCTCAACACAAAGGTCTTTTAACTTTATACAATTAAAACAATCCTTACATTTAAAACAATCCTAGCTGGGCGTGGTGGTGCACACTTATAATCCCAGCATTTGGGAGGCTGAGACTGGAGGATCTGGGTTCGTGGTCAGCCTCAGCTACCTAGTGAGTCATTCCACAACTTAGTGAGACCCTGTTTCAAAATAAAGAATAAAAAATAGGGCTGGGGGTATAGCTAGGAGGTAGAATGCCCCTGAGTTCAATCCCCAGTACCACAATAAATAAATAAATAAATAAATAAATAAATAAATAAATAAATAAATAAATAAATAAAAAAATAAAACAATCCTCACACTAAAACAACCCCTCTAATAGATTTTAATTTAGATAACTTCTTTTAGATAAGATAAAACATCTGGCACTTAGATAAAAATACTTGGTGTTTTTAATACTTATCTATCAAAACACAGCCTAAGAAAAATTTTAGCCTTGTATATGTATAACATCCCTTATCAGAACTTTGATCCTTAGTAACTCATGTTTGGTTAACATTCAAGACAGCAATGTTAAACCACTCCTATATAAAAACCATGTTTACTAGGCTCAAATATACTGATGTTAAGCCAATATTTTATATTTAACAATTGATTTTTAGCATTTAACTTACTTATAAAGATACATCATCTATAAAAATTTTACCAATTTTAATAGCCAGTCAGCACTTTAAGTCACTACTTTAACAAGTAAAAGATCCTAACAATAAACAATGAGCATTATAGTTTGAATATCAAATAGGAACTGACACATAATCCTAATTGTTTAATCTAGAAAAAGAAAAATTTGTTAACTTTTAATGACATCTCTTCCCTTTTAATAAACTTAAAAAAAAAACTTATTTGTTGAAGACAAATCACATGAACTAAAAGGTATTTGGATTCATTTTTTTAACTTGATGATTGCTCTTTATAAGCTAATTTTGGTACTAGGTGGACAATAGACAACACACTTATAGGTACAAATATATCTCATAGCTTTAGCTTCCCAGGCATTTAATTTTCATAGATAAATAACCAACCAGATGTATAGTTCCCAAAGTTAAAAATACAACCTATCACAGATGCCTGTAGTAGATTATAGAATAGAGGACACAAACATGGAAGCCTCCTCACAGAACAAGCCTCCATCTTCTAATTTACATTAGGGCCAGGAAAGAAAACAAAAACTATTTTTATTTTTAAACTTTTGCCATTTACTTATTTTCTTTAAATGTTAATTACAAGCATAGGAGGAGAACAATCAACCTGCTTTAATTAAAGCAAAAATCCAAAGAGTGCCCCCCAGCACCACGTGGTCAGCCAGTACCCACGTGGTCGGCCATCATAGCTACAGCAATGAGGCAAAAAACAAAACAATTTAGAGCAGACATTTATAGCAAAAAGTCTTAACGGATCGGCCACTAAAATGGGTCTGAATGCTCCTCTCTTAGGGCCTTTTTTTAAAATTTGTTTTTTATTTGTTTTATTTATTTTTTTCTACCTGGGGATTGAACTCAGGGGCATTCTACCTCTGAGCTATACCCCCAGCCCTATTTTTTATTCTTTATTTTGAAACCGGGACTCACTAAATTGCGGAGGGCCTCACTAGGTAGCTGAGGCTGGCCGAGAACCCAGATCCTTCGGTCTCAGCCTCCTGAATGCTGGGATTACAAGCATGCGCCACCACGTCCGGCTTGCCTCTTAGGGCCTTTAAGCACTCATTTTCTATTTTTTTTTCCCCCCGGTACTGGGGATTGAACTCAGGGGCATTCTACCTCCAAGCTACACCCCCAGCCCTATTTTTTTTTTTTTTCTTTATTTTTTTTTTTT
>PVLC010003167.1:5268-41863 GCA_004027655.1 Graphiurus murinus
AGAGAGAGAGAGAGAGAGAGAGAGAGAGAGAGAGAGAGAGGGAGAGAGAGGGAGAGAGAGAGAGAGAGAGAGAGAGAGAGAGAGAGAGAGAGAGAGAGGACAGCTGTACTATCCAAGGATCCAAGGCCATGCCTAGTGACCCACCTCCTCCAGCTATGCCCCACCTATTGCTATATTGCTATATTGGAGACCAGGCTTTCAGCATTTGAGCTTATGGGAAACATTCCAGATCCAAGCCATAATAAGCTTCTGAGCCTGTGCTTTTTCAATCGCTTCACTGTAGTTACCAAAGTTCTTAGAAATGCTATAATCCAATAGTTTCCAGCATTTCCTCCTTAAGTGTGCTATTTATACTTTTTAAAAGAACAGCTCACATTACATGTTGCTGTGCTTCTCAGTAATGGGGGGAGAGAAGGGAGCTCAGTTACACCACTTTCCTGCTCTTTCCCTTTGCTAAGAAAGCAACCATCAGAGCTCCCAAGAGGCTTGCACTCTGAACAAATTGTACCCACCCTGAAAACATTGACATCTCCCAGATTCTTCCTGTATTCCATCTATATATCCTCATTAAGAATCCCTGATCATTGAAACTCTGAATTTTACCAATGAGAAACAGCTACCTACATGAGGAAATTTCAAAGGAAACGTTTGTGGATGGATGTTTGTTAAAGGTGAGTCTACACCGGGGGAAATTAGAGTGTATCTGAAGGGCAGCTAGATTAATTCAAAGTCAACTTCAAACTGGATGCTTTTCAGGTCAGATAGATGCACACTTTGAGACTTCAAAGGCAACTTGCAGTGGAATCCAAAGTCTGTACCGAGGTGATCCATCGCAGTGCAAACTGTGAAGCTTCAGCATCCTTCATCTACATGGATGGGAGCTGGGAGAGATGCGCTCATGGCTTGCGTTCGGGTCAAGGTGGAAGAAGATGCGTTTCACAATTTTCAAATCAGTTTTAGCAAATTAGTGTCTGGATAGATCATGACTAATCGATTCACTGTTTTATTGTTGTTTGCAGCGCTGAGGATCGAACCTGGAGATTTGCCCATGCTAGGCAAGCACTCTACCACTGAGCTACATCCCCAACCCTATTTGCTGGGTTTAAAAGACAGATTTAAAGTCACTTTCCATTCATCATTCATCTCTATATCCTATTTGACAAAAAATTTCCTACATATTCTTTCTTGTTGGGGCTTATATTCCTACTCAGAACATTGAGGGGCTTATATTCCTACTTAGAGCAGCAGGAGGAGTTACTAATGGCTGGTTCCTAATGGAAAAAAAAAACAAACAGAAAATTGTTGCACCTCTCCTGTGTGACAGGAACATTTGCAAACACAATGGTGTTCAGCCCTCACAAGAACCTTTCAAGTGCATATGATTGTTTTCATATTTTACACAAGGAAATTGAGGTTCATAGAATTTTGTAACTTGCCAAAAATTAGATAGATGCTGAAGGCCAGAATTCAATTTAGAGAGCTTGAATCTCCTTGGTTAACATTAAAGAAAACCCACCAGAGTCTAGAGGACTCCCTTGGGACTAGAATAGAGCTGTTAAAGCTGTAATCTAATTGCCAAGATCTAACAGCAATGACTAACATCACAGAGTTTTTCCCATGAGCTTAACCCTGTTCCAAGCACTTTATGTATTAATATACCTACATATATAAAAACACCTCTAGTCCAACCACACTTTAAAGGAGGCAGTTATATTATGAGTACTATATTACAGATGAAGAAACTGAGGCATATTAGGTTCTTCTGATAGTTGGTGGGGAACCCGGAATTCACATCTAAGCAGCCTAGCTCCACGCTCTGGATGGCTAAACTATATCGCAATTAGGCTAGACAAAAGGTTTTGTTAATGGAAGCAAGGTCTCTATATTGGACCTAGATCGTTTCCCTCACTCATGGAAGAGTAGGGGTACTCTGCCAAATGACGATGGCAGGCCAACCAGGTAAAGAATCAACGAGGAGCACTGAGTGATCTTCATAGTGAATATCAGCAACATATGCTTGTTTTGGTGTTAGGTGCAGCAAGTAATTTCCTGGGAGACTACGATTTCACATGTGGCCTCCCTAAGGTGGAGGCTGACTCACCTTGTACTCTCCACCTCTGTGCTTTGCCTGTGGGCTGAGTCCAAACTCCTCGTGTCCACAGCCTTCCCTGTTATGACATCTGTCTTCTCACTTTCCTCTGCAGTGGTCACCCGTTGCATCCTGTCGTCCAATCCCAGCAAACGTGCTTCCTGAAGGAGCAGCTCTTGAAATGGGCAGGCTGTCTTGTGTCTCTATAGCTTTGCGAGTGCAGTTCTCTCTGTCTGGAGGGTTCTCTCTCAGCATCTTCATCTGAAAAACTTACTCTACTTATCTTCAAGACCCAGCTCAAGCAGCTGCTCACTCTCAAATCTCCTGATTGCCTCAAGCCTCTCTTTGGTGTTTCTGAGGTCCCTAGCCTTGAATTCTTGTGCCCATTTCTTGCCGTGTGTGTGTGTGTGTGTGTGTGTGTATGTGTATTTGCACTGTTGTCTCTGCTAACAGACTGTTAGCTCCTATAGGGAAGAGACAATTATTGTTATCATCTGGCACACAATGAAACTAAATATTGAACAAACGATTGCATGGATAAATGTAACACACTTAATATTATCACCAGCTAACAGAGATTTGTTTAAAAAATAAACTGCCACTAAGATCACGTATCAATTTCTTGTCAGTGTGAGCAATATTAATCCATCCCCCTGAATTATATCGCCTCTAGCTATTGAGACAAAATTGAGGGTCTAAATCTGTTGGGTCTAAACTCTAGAAAAGAATGATTCTGATGAGACACTTGTATGCCCTGAGCCGTCAGTCAGACTCTGAGTTTGACATTTCTTCTCTATAAACACAAAGAGGATCTTCCCAGAGGGGCAGCAGTACACTAACTGTCACGTGTAATAGTCCTAGATTGTAGCTCTTAGATGCTTTTAGAGAAGAGTATTGTTGCCAGTAAAGAGATTTAGAAACAATAAGCATTTATTGAGCACCTGGGCTATGTGCTGAGTCCTTGTCATATAGATTCTCCGATTGATATTAACCTAATAAGATTTTATTTCATTTGACCTGATTTTCACAACAACCCTGTGAGGTATGACCAATTGTTTTCATTTCTGAGATGGGAAGTCTGTGGCTCAGGATAGTTAAGAGACTTATTCACGGTGATACAGAAAATGAAAAGAGCCAGTGTTTGAATCTAGACATTCTAATTTCAAGCTCAGTGTTCTTTCTACCATGGCAAAGAAAATAAGACAAAAACACATATTTTGAAAATTTCTCTTGGTTAAGATTAGGGGGTGCCTCTCCTCCATCAGGGGGTATTATTTACTGAGATTAAGAATGAATCATAGTCTGTGGGCAGAGCCCACTAGGGAAGACTGAAACCTAGAGTCTGGTGCAGATGACATCCATGAGTCTGTCACAGTCACCCAAATGCTCCTGCCCCCAGTCTAGCTCACCTGTTTATTCCAGATGGTCACTAGAATGAGTTATTGGCACGGGCAGTCTCTATCCCTTAACTCCTATCCATTCCTCAGTGTCTTAAAATCTGGGTTTTTTATAGTCAGACTATTAGAAAAGAACATTATTTTACTCTCTCTTACTTTTTTTTTCTTGTGGTACTGAGGACTGAACCTAGGGACATTCTACCTCTGAGCTACACCCCCAGCCCCTTTTATTTTTATTTTGAAACAGCCTCTCATTAAGTTGCTGAGGGCCTTGTTAAGTTACCAAGGTTGGCTTTGAACCTGGAATCCTCTTGTTTCAGCCTCCAAAGTACTAAAGTTACAAGCAGGCACCACCATACCTGGCTTCCTCTCTCACTTTGTGTTTTCAAAGAGGAAAGGCAATTTTTTCCTTCCCACCCCAGGAAGGAGGTTTAATGAGAAGAAATCTCCATTGTTCCCTCAGTGGGGGGAGCAGTCAGCCAGGCTCATCTACGTGATGGCATTGGGAAGCCCAAACTTGCTTGCCGAGCCCCTTCCTCCCCTTCTTTCACTCCCGTCTATTCATCTGTGCTTTAAGTTTACTTGGGAACATCCTATTCTGCAAACCAAGTAAAGTACATTTGAGGGAGAATGTTGAAGTTAATTCAAAGGAGAGACAAAAAGCAACAAACCCATTTGACCACAAATTTTGCTTTCCATCTGATGTTCTGTCTTAATTTCTCTGTTGATTCTGTCCACAAATCAGAAAAGTATGGATGCTATTAACTGGCTCCCACAAAAGGTCCACTCTCAAATGCAATCACCCCTTGTCAAAGTCACCTGGAACTTCCCCCTTGAATCTTTTTAGTCCTTGCCTCACCAGTTATCTCAGCAGTATTTGATGATAAAGATGACTTTCTTCTCTCTTGAAACTTCTTTTTGCCGAGTCTTTCCTTTCCTGGTCGTTCTTCCCTTGGTATCTTTTATCCGTTCTACCTCCTCCTCCTTTCCTTAAGTCTTAGATTCTTGAGTGCATAGCAAACTCGTTTATCCACCTGTCAGTGATCCTCCAGCAACTGTACCTGTGTCTGTGCTTTTGATTGTCACCTCTAGTCTGATGTCACTCCCTTTTACATCTCCCCTGACCTGGAGTCTTGTGGATGCAGCTACTTGCTAGACATATCTATTATGATGTTTTGTGAACACCATCAATTTTGAACATGTTTTAAACCAATCTAATCACCTGTGCCATTAAGCTGGCTTCTGCCATTTCTACCAGCTCATTGAATGACATTCTAATCACTGGAGTTAGAAGACTAGTAGGAGTTATTCTTGATTCTGTCTTCCCCCTCAGCTATGCATTGGATTCAGTTGCCTATCTTGCCAATTTTACCTTACACACATTTTTAAATTAGTTCCTGTCTCATCCCTACTAGTGCATACACACATACACACACACACACACACACACACACACACACACACACACACACATATATATATATATATATATAACAACTAGGGCCAGGGAGCCACACCCTTTGCCTAATGCATTGTATTTAACATTTCTTGATTTATACAAGTGACCTTGAAACTGAATAACTCTCATCTGGCTCCACCAGCTGACTTGGCCCAGACTCAGCATTGATCCATTCCTCTAGTTTAATGTCAATGTCTTTTCTGATTGGTTCAAGACTGGACGGCTCCTCTGAAGGGCTCCACAGACTTTAGCATCAAGGTTGATGCTGTTTATATCTGGTCCTTCCTGGACATTCAAGAGCCCATTGATCAGTCCCCTTTCAGGTCAGATAACCCATTCATATTTCTCTGCATCTCTGCTGTCTGTCTGAAAATCTGTGTTTCCCAGGGACCTTGTCGAGCCAGAGGATGGCTGCTTTCACAGCTTTAGAGGCAATTTGTTTCAAGTCTGGCTACAGCCTGACAAATAAGCTTAAAACTATGTTGGAAGTGCTCATTTCCAACTCAAGTTTAGGGCTATTCCCACATAGGTTTCTAGACAGAATTCTTTCAGGAAGTGGATGCTGTAGTCCAAATATTCTTAAAAATGGAATTGGGAGTTTCCTTCCAAGTCTTTATTTTGTCTGATATTTTCAGACATTATCTTCTCCCTACCTACCATTATACCAAGCAGGAGCTGCCATTTTAAAACAAGCCCCTGACAGCCTGACTTTTCTTTTTTTACAGCTTTGGTGTTGAACCACCAGTCAAAACTCACTCTTTATCTGTGGACCTCTTCATGATTTTCAGCATACTAGATGTCCATCGCTCTGCCACTCACCAGCTGCCTCATCTGTCCCCTTCTCATTCCCTTCCTCTTGCCTCTTGACTTGCCCTAAAGTAATTTGACTGCATTTTTGTATACTGCAACAAAAAGTGATATAACAAGCTCAACTCCTCGGGCCTGTGGTTTACCTTTGCGCTGTTGATCACATCTTAAGCTAGTAGTGGAATCTTCTAGTAGTTATTCCTGTCCTGGTTTTGAGAACCACTCTGAGGTTCCCTCTTCAGTGGGAATTTGGATTGTGGTTTGGAGTCTGGACCTTGGAAGTTAGGTTGTGCAGCTGGCCTTACTGTTTCCCCCTGACCAGTCAATTCTATTCCCAACACTGTCTATCTGTCCATGTTTTTTTAGCATGTTTTTTTCATCCTAGCCACTTGGGTCTGCATCTCATTCTTCCTAGGAGGGAAGCATTTCTGAGTGTTGGCCTGAGAAATAATCATGGTAATGAGGACAAAAATATTTCCTTCCATATACATGTTGCACTATTCAGGTTGCAAAACCATTTTTACCTTTATCATCATGTTTTAACCTCAAAACCATCTACTGAGATAAGACTTCCTATCCCTTTTCTTTTCTTTTTCTTTTAATTTTTATGGTACTGGGAATTCAATGCAGGGACATTCTGCCTCTGATTTATACTGCCAGCCCTTTTTTAAAGTTTTGTCGTTGTTTTGAAACAGGGTCTTATTAGGTTGCTGAAAGTTTTACTAAATTTCCAAGGCTGTCCTCAAACCTGTAATCATCCTGGTTCAGCCTCCCAAGAACTGGGATTATAGGCATATGCCACCACACCCAACTCCATCCTTTTTCATATACCAGGAACTTGAGCTTTCAGGATTAATTTGCCTTTTCTGTGCCAGACACAGTGCTGGCCAATGGAAATAAAGATACACAGAATGTCTGTCTTCACTGTCTCTACACTAACAGAGCCAGAGGAGTTCAAGAGGAGTTGACCCTGTGTGGGTTTGAAGCCAGCTGGACTAGAAACAGCAGAAAATGAGCTTTATCTTGAATAATTATTGAAGAATGAGGAAGAGTTGTTGGCAAATGCAAGGTGAGAAGAATTTTGAGAGGAAGCTGCTCAGTCAGCTCAGAGTGAGGTAGTTACAGAGGAAGGCTGGGTAGGCAGTGGAAATGCTGGTACCTGGGGGAAGCTTTTGGAAAGTTGCATGATCAGGTAAACTGAGATTCTGGAGAGGAGGTCAGCTGAAGGTGAGCAGGAGAGCTCTGGAAGAGGCCATTTTTTGCCTAAAAGTTCATTGCCAGGAGCCAGGGACTCCCCTATCACCCTTGCTTTTCACTTTTAATTAGAAAACCTTGTTTATTCTATCTCCCAAATATCTCTCTGATCAGCCTCCCCCCACTCCACAGCCGCTTCTTTAACTCAAATCCTTCTTACTGTGACTACTACAACAATATTCTGTTGCTCTTCTATTCCCTCTAAACTTTGTTCTACACAAACACCAGCAATTATTCTAAAATGTGCAGGCTTTGGAGTGTGACCGGCCTGGGTTTAAATTTTACTTTGATCAATGATAAGACGAGTGACTTTGAACTAGTTACTTAGCCTGTGTAATTCTAAATTACCTTGGCTTTAAGTGGGATAGCAACACCATAGCTATTAGCGTGCATGGGGGACAAGGCATATCTTGGCTCCTCTCCCCCCATCAAGGTTGCCTCTCCCCACTCCTTCTTAGCTGCTCCAAGAGGCTGTAATGTGCAGGAAACCTCCAATTCGCTGCTCAAAGGGTTCTGATTGGATAGAGCCTAACCATGACCCTGTGGTTATGGGCCACGTTTGCAAGTCACTAAAGCTGATGCTTCTTTATGACCCAGCCCACTGCATTTGAGCTGCCATTTGAGCTTTCTGCCTCCAATCTAGATGAGACTTGGATTCTCTTTTCTCAGGGCACAGCATGGGTTGCTAGCATCTATGATGCAAAGGGTGGCTGTGAGACTGGGGATGTGAAAGAGAGAGTTGGAGGTATGATATTAGCCTCAAACCTAGGCTCACACTCCGGTGCCTTAGATCCCTTTTCATATAGAGAATCTGTATTATTCACATCATGATGAAGATGGTACTCCGATTTCCATTTAACTATTGGTCTTATATAATATTACATATTACTATTATAATTTCCTGTTTACTAGTGTACCTTTTGGAAACCCTATAGAGTCCTACAGACTTGTTTTGTTTTGGATTTGAACCCATTTTTGCATTCTCATCTTCCATCTATCAATCCACTACTTCCTGTGTTCCAGTAATATTGAAGTCATAGTGTCCCTTTGAAACTATTAGGAACTCAGGTTACACTTTTTCACAGTTTCTCTCTCTCTCCTGTTTTGTTGTTGTTGTTTGTTTGGTTTTGTGTGTGTGTGTGTGTGTGTGTGTGTGTGTGTGTGTGTGTGTCTCACTGGGGATTGAATTCAGAGGCATCCTACCTCTGACCTATATCACTAGTCCCTTTTTTAAATTATTTTTTGTTTTTTTGAAATAGGATCTCACTAGGTTGCTGAGAGTCTTGCTAAGTTGCTGAAGCTACCCTCAAACATGTGATCCTCCTGTCTCAGCCTGTACTGGGATTATGGGCATGAACCACCATGCCCACCTGGCATTTTGTTTTCTTTTCAATAAGACCAGTAGGCAGTCTTGTAGTGAATCATAAAGACACAATTCAAATTCTATCTTCCCTGAGAGGCCTTTCTGATGACTCTGAACAGAATGAACTATTTTCTTCTATGCTACCACTCTAAGGTGTGTACACTGTACAAATGCAAGACTGTTCTATCTAATGGTAGTTTATGAATTTGATTTCATGTCTACTCTTTTAAATGGAAAATTCTGCTGAACAGGCAGTATTGATCACAAGGGGGAATGTTTTATATCAGATAAAGAAACATTATTGACATTAGTTAATGGAAGTAGAATAAGATATTTGAGTGAATAACAGAAAAGTCTAGCAGCAGATGAAACATCAGAAAATAAGGAAGAAGAACTGCTGTGGGTTTACATTCTCATGATCACAAAAGTGAGATCAGCTGTGAGTGTGTATAAGATTGGCCCAAATGAAGCAGAAGGCAGAGATATAAGAGTGCCATACCCTTGTAATGAACTCTACTCCACAATAATGATATTGAAATAAGGAACCCATCCATATGTTAATGAAATAAATCATAGCCAGGGACAAGCCACCAAAGTTCTGATGAGCCCTGCTGCAGAAGCAGTTCTATGGAGGTATTTGTCGAAGAATTTTACAACAAAGAGGAAAATAATTTGAACCGTGTATAACACAGGGAGCTACACAAGACCCACATTTTTTGGACCTTCGTGTGCAAAATATTGACTCTAGTTGTCACTACTATCAGTAATGAAATTAATTTTGAGAGAATTTTCAGCCACAAATGCATCACCCAGCAGCGCCAATGCGTGGGAGGGAGCTTAGGCTGCCAGCGTGCCTTCTCAGAGTCCATGTAAGTTGTCTGGCCTGAAGCCATTGCAGTAGCTTGTCATTTATTTTCTCTCTCAGCCTCCTACTCCTAGGTCAGAGTAGCTTGGTTTCTCAGAAGTGAGAGAGGGAATTGCATAGGTGAGTCAAAACTCTTAATCTTCCTATCTCTCTAACTTAGCTCAACATGTGACTCAGAATAGAAACTTGGGGAAAACCAAACAATTATGACGGAATGGAGATAACTACTGTTAGGAAGGCCAAAGCCCCCAAATGTTTGGAGCCATGCATTAAAAAAATATATCTCCTATTAACAGAACTCAGCAAACTTTCAAGGACAGAATGAAATTCTTGACATCTACTGATTTATTCTCATTTAAGACTCAAAGCAATAATTTCTAGGATGGGTACTACTATTCCTATTTTTGTGGATGAGAAAAAGGAGGGTCTCAGAGACTATATTACTTGTTCATGGCCATGAAAATAGTAAGTGGAAGTGTTTGCATTCAAATAAAATAAATATGCTAGCTTCCAAGCCCATGTTATATCAGCAACCATGAGGATTATATAATCATAATCAGGAAATGATAATGTAAACTCAGGGATGAGGTTTACACCGATGACACAAAGAAACCAGTATGCAGCTCCCAGTCTATTCTGATTCGGCCTCGTCTACCACATAGAGAGTAGATTTGAAACCACCTACCAAGAAATCAAGCTAATCCCCAAACTGCCTGAACTCTGAATACAAATTTGAGATTTTTCTCTCATATGTGCACAAACACATACAAAACCATTTCAGTGCAGAAAACTGGTCAAAGTGTTTTGGGGATGCATAATTCTTATTGGTTAAGAGGGAAAATGTTGAGTTCTAGAAGATCTGGATCTAAATAGTGTCTCTGCTATTTCCCCACCCTGTAGGCTTGAGTGGGTTGTTTCACTTCTCTGAGACTATGTCTTTGTTGGATAAATGGGTATAAGAATATCTGCCTCACTGTTTGATGTACAGATTTGAGTCTGAAAACAATGTGCCTACAACACAGTGATATATACTACAGAGCCTGGTAAATATTCAATTCTAGCTTTTGAAATTATGTTATATTCAATTTGCATGTTGATACCATAGCAGGCAACAGAAGGCAAGGCTTAGGAAATGTTAATGAAAAATCAAGATTCAAAATTGCCAACTATAGAACGATCAAAGTTATACAACCATTAAGAATGAATACTACTGCATAGAAGACGACTAGAGGGAAATGTATCAAAATTATTTAAGAGATTGCTTCAGAGCAGTGTATTTCTTTTCACTCTTCTGTGTTTTTAAAATCTTCTGTGTTCAGTAGGAAATATTTTATTAATGGAAAATTTTAATTTTGCATAATACTTTTTTTGCTATGTGTTTAAGTTACCTTGATCCTTATGTTACCTTGAAATGAATAGAAAAGTTTGGAAAGTTTTGCTAGTACAGGGCCAGTTTGACTGTCAGCAAATTTGCCTGGCACATAGTTCACTGAGTTTTGCAAGCTCCTGGGGACACCTCTAAGTTGGTGGAGAGGTGATTGGATCCGGGACCTCCCGGAACAGCACTTCCCAAGAGCCCTAAAGGGCTAGCAGATGCAAATTCATTCTTTGTGATCAATCCCCTGTGATTGAACTGAAAGCTCCCCAGGCTCAGAAATAGGCTGGCTAGGTGCCACATTCTTCTCCTTTCATGGTGGAATTTGGAGAAAGCCAAGCTCTGGGAGCAGGCACAGTCCTGCTTTATCAGCATCGATGGCTAGAGAACAGCCATTAATTAGGCAGAGATTAGCTTAAGTACAGTAGTTAGTTAATTGCAAGTTTGACACAGAACTCCCAGTGTCACAGCATGCAGCCTGGAAGCTGAGCCAGAATAAGGGAAGGTTTCAAGGCTCACTATAAATGGAAATTAATATGAGGGAAAGGTTTGAGGGATGAGAGTAGTCCCTTCTGGGTTCAGAGTCCCAGTTTAGCTTGCTTTAAATCCTTAACAGGTCTTTCAAAGAGTCTCGGTTGGTTGTAGAGGAAGATTTGCTAGAGGTGGTGATGCCAGACACAGAATAGGAGAGAACAAGGTAGATGGTTTAGAAGACTTTTTGATCAGTCAGAGACTTAGGTGCAAAAGAAGTATTTGGGGGAAAAACAGGTAGGTCAGAGATATCTGTTATATAGTGGAAGAAGAACTGAAAGTAGTGAAATGGGCCTAAGAAAGTAAAAAGGAGACAGATATGTAAAGGAGAAGGATTAAGAAAAATAAGAAAGTGATGCTGACAACTCTCTAGTAATAGTCAAAGGAGAGAGGTCTCTGCAGCAAGGGTAAAACAGAAAAGAGGAAATTTTATGGCAGACACAGGGGTCCATCTAAGAACTGAACATATCATTCATTCACGATTTTGTTCATTTTTATAAATACAAATTAAGCATCTATCTGAAGCCCAGCATTATCCTGTGTGCACAAAAATGGAAAAGAAGGACACAGATTAAAACTTAGACCATTATAACACATTGTGATAGAGCTATTGTAAAGTTTGCAAAAGGGGTTATGGAAACAAGGAGAAAAGAGGAATTGGAAAAGAATTCTGTAAACCACTAGTCTCCAGGCTCTTTTGATTGTGTCCATCACCAGTGAGTAATTTTATGTATAAACAGCCAATACTCATTTGTTCATTCATTCAACAAAATATTACTCAGAATCTGTTCTATACAACACTGCTGCCCATAACTTTAGTCCAAGTTAGATTTTCCTAGAAATTAGGAAATATTTCATATTTGTTTGTTTTGTTTGTTTTGGCATTGTGGATTGAACTCAGGAATATTCTACCTCTGAGCTACACTCACAGCCCTCTTTATTTTTTGTTTTTGAAACAGGGTCTTGCTAGGTTGCTGAAAGTCTTACTATATTATTGAGGCTGTTCTCAAACCTGTGATCTTCTTATCTCATCCTCACAAGTAATGGGATTACAGGCATGCATCACCAAGCCCAGTTAATATTTCAAAATCATAGAGTGAGATGCCTCTAGCTTTTTTCTTTCTGCTTAATATTTTTTTGGCTATTCAGGGTCTTTGGGGGTTCCATGCAAATTTTCAGATTTTTTTCCATTTCAATGAAAAATGCCATTGAATTTGGATAAGGATTGGAAGAACTAATATTAGTTCTTCTGATCCATGAACATGGGATGCCTTTCTATTTGTTTTTTCTTCAATTTCTTTCATCATGTCCTACAATTTTCAGTGTATAGCTCTTTCACTTCCTTGGTTATATTTACTCCTAAGAATTTTAATTTTTGATGTTATTATAAATAAGATTGTTTTCTTAATTTCTTTTTGGATAATTTGTTGTTAATATATGGCAATACTACTAGATTTGTATTTTGATTTTGTAATCTGCAACTTTACTGAATTTATTAGTTCCAACAGTTTTTAATAGTGTGTTGAATGTTTGAAAATTACTAAAAGAATAGATTTTAACTTCACCAAAAAAATTATTGAGTGAGCTGATGGATATGTTAATTAGCTCAACTGAATCTTTCTACTATGTATACATAGATGAAAATACCATATTTTACTTGGTAAAATAACATAGTTATTATTTATCAAATAAAAACAAATACAAAATACATATAACGTAAATCCATACATATACACACATATGTATGTATACATGTGATATATATATACATATATATATGATATGAAAATCTTCAAGGACCTATCTAGATTATAAATACAATTGTTTGTATGATTTTCCCCTTTCAATAGAGTTTAGAATCACTTTCTAACTTCAATTCCTGCCTAATAAATAACCACTGCTCATTTTAATCCTTCTTCTAGGTGTTTCATTGATGTTTGACTTGATCATCTCTGTTACATACATATGCTGAAATGAACTTTGTATATTTGTTCAGTGGTTTTGTGACCTGATGAAATCCCCTTTCCATCCCTCAAAGAATATTTTTTTAGAAATTAAGAAAATATCATAGTTACTGAATTCTTATCTAAGCCTTGCTTCATTCTGAGTGCTTTGTCTTAGTTTATCTTATTTTTGTTTTTGCTTATTTGTTTGTTTGTTTATGTTTTGTGTGGCACTGGAGATTGAACCCAGAGGCATTCTACCTCCAAGATAAACCTCCAGCCCTTTTTATTTTTTGTTCAGAAACAGGGTCTTGCTAAGTTGTTGAGAGTCTTGCTAGGTTGTGCAGGTATACACCACCATGCCTGGATGACTCAGTTAATCTTCACAGCAACCTCCATAAGGAAGATTACATTATCACCATGTCACTGGTAGGCAAAGTGAGACAGAGAGATTAAGCTATTGCTTGAGATTTCTTACTACACAATGCCAGAGTCATGTTCCAAGAAAATTAAGTTTGGTTCACCCCTGATATCTTATATCCTGCACCATGTGAATCACAAGTCATGTGCATCAGGAGTTTACTCTGAGCCAGAGATTGTGATCAGTGTGTGAAGTGAGCTTTTCTAGCTTAGTTATTATCACCCATTTTACAGATAATAAAACTAAGGCTTCAAGACACTAACTCGTTTTCTGCAGAGCACATAGCAAGAGAGTGGTAGGATTGGACTTAGAACCCAAGTAACTTATGTCAAAGCTCATGCACATAGCTCCTTGGCTATACACTCCCAACACCTGAGGCAGCCCCTTCCTTTTCATTGAGTTTTATGCAGAATGTGCTGCCGTGTTTGGAATGGGATTTTAGGTAAGCTACTTACTACCATTATTGGTCTCATTACCATCAGTTAAAGGCACTCTCATATTCCAGGCTCTCAGCTAGTGTGTGTGTGTGTGTGTGTGTGTGTGTGTGTGTGTGTGTGTGTGTGTGTGTGTGAGATACTGGGGACTGAATCCAGGCTACACCTCAAGTTCTTTTTCTATTTTTTTATTTTGAAACAAACTAGAAGAGGGCATCGGTCCAACACCCCAACATATAGGCACGGGTAGAAACTTCTTCAATAAGACTCCCAAAGCTCAGGAAATTAAAAGAAGAATTAATAAGTGGGATGAAAATAAACTACAAAGTTTCTGTTTATCAAAAAAAACCATCAAAGCCGGGCGTGGTGGCGCACGCTTGTAATCCCAGCATTCGGGAGGCTGAGACTGGAGGATCCGGGTTAGCGGCCAGCCTCAGCTACCTAGTGAGGCCCTCCGCAACTTAGTGAGACTCGGTTTCAAAATAAAGAGTAAAAAATAGGGGCTGGGGGTGTAGCTCGGAGGTAGAATGCCCCTGAGTTCAATCCCCAGTACCGCAAAAAAAAAAAAAGAAACCATCAAGATTCTAAAGAGAAAACCTATAGAATTGGAAAAGATCTTTTCCAGCTATTCCTCTGATAAAGGACTCATATTTAGAATATACAAAAAAAACAAAAACAAAAAACTAAAAGACTTAACACTAAAAAAAAGTCCAATCAAGAAATGAGCAATTGAACTAAATAGACACTGCACAAAAGAAGAGCTACAAATGACCAATAAATACATGAAAAAAATATTCAACATCATTTGCAATCAGGACAAATGAAAACTACACTGAGATTCCATCTAACCCCAAACAGAATGGCAACCATTAAGAAGTCAAACAACAATAAATGCTGGTGAGGATGTAAGGAAATAGGAACTCTTCTACACTGTTAGTGGGCTTGTAAATTAGTGCAGCCACTCTGGAGATCAGTGTATATATTCCTCAGAAAATTGGGAATGTATCCACCATATTATCTAGCACTCCTGAGTATCTTTCCAAAGAGGCTGAAATCAGAATATTATAGTAATATATGCATATTGATCTTTATAGCAGCACAATTCACCATAGTTAATTTATGGAACCAACCTAGATGCCCATTAACAGATGACTGGATTACAAATTTATGGGATACACACACAATGGCATTCTATTCAACAATAAAGAAGAAAAGAATAAGGTCATTTGCAGGAAAAATGGATGGACTTGGAGAACATCATGGTAAGCGAGATTATCCAGTCACATAAAGTGAAAGGTCATATTTTTCTGCATATGCAGAAGCTTGGGAGTAATTCGGACACTAGAGGGACTCCAGATAATGGAGGAGAAACTCCAATGGAACCAGAGAGGTGGTCTAGGGGAGGAGGGGAGGATCAATGAAGGAATCTCTTCCATTTACATTATGTATATATATGAGAATACCAATATCAATCTCCATATACTGTATGGGAAAGGGGGTGGGGAATGGGAAAAAGCTGGGCGAAAGCCCACCAAGTTCTATGTGCATGTATATCACTATGACTATGATATAAATTATGATGAGAGACTATAATGCATCAATAAAAGTAGAAAAAAGAAAAGAAAAGAAAAACAAAACAGACTGCATCAATAAAAGTAGAAAAAAGAAAAGAAAAAACCCTAGGTTGTTGGAATTCTTGCTATGAAGCAATGTCTTAAACCTGCAATCCTCCTGTCTCAGCCTCCCAAGTACTGGGATTGCAGGTGTGCACCACTGTGCCCTGCTCAGCTAGTATTTTAATAAGCACTATCTTACTGAATCTTCCTGTCAGCCTTTTTAAAGATAAAATTACCAACCAGTTTTCGTGTGTGAAATCACCTATGGCAGCAGGTCAGTTGAGAGACATTAATGATTTTCCCAAATCCCATTAAATGATTTTCACATAGCTGATAAGAAGATCCAATATTTAGACCTAGGTTTTCCTAGTTCCAATGGCCATTTTTCAGTGGAGCTCCTGACAGCATTCCCTGGACTTGCCCCTGTCCTCCCCCTCCTGAGAAGCACACACAGGACAACTCTTGCCATACATACCTGCCAGTGTCCCTGAGCGACCTGGGCTAGCAGAGAAGGCCCCCGTCAGTCATGTTCACAGCACAAGGGACAGTGCCCCTCCCCCACCTCCTGTTTATCACTGCAGTCTCCCAAGAGGGAGGGCTTGCTCCCAGAGGAAGATTTATGGCTTAGCTTCATCAGCCTGGCTCCAAGATGCAGTATTCTCACCCAGTCACCTCTTCCCCATTCATCTTTCTCATGGTGAGAGAAGCTTGTTAATTCACAAAACTTATGATTAAGCTTTAAGAGCTGGCTCCTCCCTTATCTGTAACATATACACACATGCATGCACACATACCTACTCACATGTCTTAAATAAAATTATCTAAGACATGGGGATTTTCTTTAATGGTCAAAACTATGAACACTCATTCAAATGCTGTCTTTGTCACTTGCCATGTGATCTCGAGTCACCCCTTTCTGCCTCAATTTTCTTACCAGCAAAATAGAGACATATTAGTGCCAACCTAATGGGATTGCTCTGAGAATAAAATCACACAAGAAAAGAACTTAAAATTGTCTATACCAAATAAATGTTCAGTAAGTGTTAAGTATTTTATATATCATCATTACCATTGTTATCATCATCATCTATCTGATGAAGGGCACTATTACACATGGCTCTTGAGTAGGTCTACTTCTTAAGTATTCTTCAACTGGAAGCCAAAGACACTGTCCTTCAGGCTGACCTTGAGCCCAATGTTGAAACTTATTCCTCCCAATAATATTTTTTAATAAAATGACAATCATCTCCATTTATTACATAATGATTGTATGCTAGGCACTATAAGGATATAACTATCTGTGACAAATCCATTCTTGGTACTACCCTACCATTGCACTGAAATCCATTTCTTGTTCTTCCCTTGTTTCTCTATGTGTAACAAAGAGCTTGTTTTCCTGAAGACCTGCATCAGTTGGCTTCCAGTTGGATTTAGCCAATGTGAAATGGGATTGGAAGACCAGAGAGCAGAAGGAATAGTGAAGCTAGCTGTATCAGATAGTGTTCTGTAACAAATGATCACTCATGCCCAGTGATATATCATAGTTTGCATCTATTTTGGATCCCATACCAATAGGTATGCCGGGGTGACTTTGCTTAAAGCTCTGGGGTCTAGGAGACAATGCTCCAGGCTCCAATTTTGCAGGCTATCTGGGTATCTCTATTTCACATATATCTTATTCTTCAGGGATTAGTTGGCTACCCAAGACATGTTTCTTGCATGGCAATGACAAAAGTGCAAGTAGGCAAGCCAGGCCAACTCTCAAGGCACATCCAAAGTCTCTGCTTATGTTATGTCTGTTAATATTTCTTGACCCAAGTAAATTAAATGGTGAAGTCAAAATTAGTGGGATGGGAAGCTTTATTCTTCCCATGGTAATGGGGCCAGGAAGTAAACATTTTTAAATGAAGTAACCTAATTTGCCATGGCATTTCCTGGGTTATCCTTCATCTTGTTTCTGCTTGAGGCTATATCTTCTTGATGACTCTAGCTTCTACTAACAGCCATGTCTTTGTTTCAGCTTCTACTGAATGACCCCGACCCTTGATATCTGGTAGCCCTGTCCTTTCTCTTTGTCATTCCAGTCTTGGAATGGTAGTTTTCTGTGGTTTCCAATTCCTACTTTGCTTCACTGGTCCCTATTTTTTACTTCTTTTTTATTATAATGAAAGCTCACAATTGATACCAATTTCTAGTTCTTTTCCTCAGAGTTTGCATTGTTGAAATATATATATATATATATATGCGCATTGCATACAGAAAATTTCCCAGAGACTTGTATAATTTAAACTAAACTCAGTCCTATGAGGGAAGTGGTGTTTTTCCCAGTTTGCAGGTGAGGAAACTGCTTATCGAACAATTTAATGAAAGTGACTGAATCTTTCTGATCCTAAATATCCTCATGAAACATTACATTATAATAGCAACTATATCTAAAATTAATGTCCAGAGACAGTGAATGTGGAATTCCTATCAGAGTGCATAGAATATTTGAACGTTTGCTAAGTAATAGGAATAATAACATTGGTAATCATGTTGCTATATTGGTAATTATTATGACTGTTTCTCAGGATCATTCAAGGACTTAAAGCAGAGCTGAGCCCAGAATATGCACCTTATACATTTTCACATAAACAGTAGGCATACTCACAGGGAGCCCCTGAAAAAAAATTTCTGAAGCTTTCTTCATTCTCCAAGATTGCTGAAGGAGGCACAAAAAAGTTTTTGCTATCCTTTGATTATCTGAGTCCATGGCTTTTTCTTGAGTTGGTTGGGTCTATCTTAAAAGAGTAAGATAGCAACTCCTCTAAGAAGTCTCCCTTGATTACTCCATTACACCAGATGCTTCCATTGCAGTCTGACTCTCAATGGTATTGCAATAGCCAGCAATTGTGTGGTTATCAAACTTGGACAGATAAGAATCCTTAGTTTTCTGAAAAAATGTACATTTCTGAGCATTGCCCCAATCTACTGTCTTAAAATTTTCATGCAGAGCCCTGGCTTGACATTCTTTTTTTTAATAACCATTGTAATCATACATCTTTGTTAGGTACAAGCTGATAAAGGCATATATGATGAATATATTTCTCATTTGACCCCTTCCCCAATTTCCACCTCACTCCCTCGCCCTCCCTCCTTCTCAAGTTCAGTTTAGTGATTGACTTTGATATATTTGTGAAAGTATATCGTGCGCATTAGGGTGTCTCCCCTCCTCCCTGTCCATTACCATCAGTTAAGTCAACTTCTTTGCTTATCTAGAGTTTCTCCTTTTTCATCTGGAGACCTTCTTATACCCCATCTTCTCCCTAGCATCTGCATATTAGGGAGAACATATGCTTTTTTTACTATTTGTGATGGACTAATCTCACTTAACATAATGTTTTCCAGTTGCATTCATTTCCCTACAAATAACATGATTTTGCTCTTCTTTATGGTTGAGTAAAATTCCATTGGGTACATATCCCATAGTTTTGTAATCCATTCATCTGTCGATGGACATCTTGGCTGCTTCCATAGTTTGGCAATTGTGAATTGTGCAGCTATAAACATAGATACACATGCATTGGTCTGATAGTTTGGTTTCCATTCTTTGGGGTAGATACCCAGAAGTGGTATTGCTGGATCATATGGTAGGTTCATTCCCATTCATCTGAGGATCTTCCATACTGTTTTCCAAAGTGGTTGCACTAATTTGCAATCCCATCAGCAACATATTAGAGTTCCTACTTCTCCACACCCTTGCCAGCATTTATTATTGTTCATGTTTTTTATGATTGCCATTCTGATTGGAGTTAGGTGAAAACTCTAGGTAGTTTTGCTTTGCATCTCTCTGATTGCTAATGATGTAGAACATTTCCTCATACATTTATTAGCCATTTGTATTTCTTCTTTTGTGATGTGTCTATTTAGATCCTTTGCGCATTTTTTGATTTAGTTGTTGTCTTAGCTGTTATTTTCTTGAGTTCTCTGTATATCCTAGATATTAGACCTCTATCTGAAGAGTAGCTGGCAAAAATTTTCTCCCACTCTGTGGGCTCTCTGTTGAGATTCATGATAGTTTCCTTTGCCACACAGAAGCTCTTCAGTTTAATGCAATCCCATGCATTGATCTTCCTTTGAGTTGCTTCTGCTTTGGGGGTCTTGTTGAGAAAGTTTTTACTTGGGCCTATGTGTGGAAGTGTTGGGCCTATGCCCTCTTCAAGTAGTTGCAAGGTCTCTGGCCTGACTTCCAGGTCTTTGATCCACCTTGAGTTGACTCTTGTACAGGATGAGAAAGTGGGGATTATTTATATTTCCCTGCATATGGTTAACCAGTTTTGCCAACACCATTTGTTAAAGAGGCTATCTTTTTTCCAGTGTATATTTTTGGCTCCTTTGTCAAAAATCAATTGACTGTAAGCACATGGGCCTGTTTCTGAGTCTTCCATTCTGCTCCATTGGTCTATGTGTCTGTTTTTATGTCAATACCACGCTGCTTTTATTACTGTGGCTTTGTGGTAGAGTTTGAAGTCAGGTATTGTGTTACCTCCTGCATGGGTCTTTTTGCTAAGAACTACTTTTGCTATCCTGGGCTTTTTCTTGTTCCAAATGAATTTAAGAACTGTCTTTTCTATGTATGTGAGGAGTGACCTTGGTAATTCAATGGGTAATTGAATCTGTACATCACTTTTGGGAGGATGGCCATTTTGATGATATTTATTCTGCCTATCCAAGATCATGGTAGATCTTTCCATCTTCTAAGGTCTTCATCAATTTCCTTTTTCAACTTTTTATAGTTTTCCTATAGAGGTCTTTTACCTCTTTGGTTAGGTTTATCCCTAAGTATTTTATTTTTCAGGGTGCCATTGTGAGTGGAATTGCTTTCTGCATTTCTTTTTTAGTGGATTTATGGTTGGCATACAGAAAAGCTTCTGATTTTTTTAAGATAGATTTTGTATCCAGACACTTTGCTGAATTTGTTGATCTGTTCTATAAGGTTTTGGGTTGAGTTTGTTGGGTCTTCTAAGTATAGTATCATGTCATCTGCAAAAAGGGATAGTTTGGTTCTTCTTTCCCTATTTTTACCTCTTTTATTTCCTTCTCTTGCCTTATTGCTCTGGCTAGAGTCTCAAGTACTATATTGAACAGAAGAGGTGATAATGGACATCCTTGTCTTATTACTGTTTTTAATTGGATCTATTTCCATTTTTCTCCATTTAATATGATGTTGGCTGTGGGCCTATTGTATATTGCCTGTATGATGTTGAGGTATGTTACTTCTATGTCGATTCTCTGCAATGCTTTTAGCATGAATGGGTGTTGGATCTTGTAAAATGCTTTTTCAGCATCAGTTGAGATGATCATGTGATTTTTGTCTTTGAGTTTGTTTATGTGGTGAATTACATGGATTGTTTTTCGGATGTTGAACCAGCCTTGCATCCCTGGGATGAACCTCACTTGGTCATGGTTTATAATTTTCTTGATGTGGTTGTGAATGCACATTGCTAGTATCTTGTTTAGCAGTTTTGCATCAAAGTTCATCAATGATATAGGCCTATAGTTTTCTTTGCTTGAGCTGTCTTTATTTGGCTTTGGTATTAATGTGATGTTGGCTTCATAGAATGTGTTTGGGAGGGTCCTGTTTCTTTCTATTTCATGGAATAGTTTGAGGAGTATTGGGATTAGCTCTTCTATAAATGTTTTACAAAATTCACTTGGAAAACCATGTGGCCCTGGACTTTTGTTTGATGGTAAACTCTTTATTGCTGTTTCTATCTCTTTGATTGTTATTGGACATTCTTTATCAAGCACCTCAGGGGCTTTTCTGCAGGTGATCTGAGTATTTTAAGCAAAGCTGCCTCAATATGACTCATATTCATTGCATCATTTAAGAAATACTTATAAGCTGGGTATGGTGGTGCATGCCTGTAATCCTAGTAATTAGGAGGATCACAGGTTCGTGGCCAGCCTCAGCAACTTAGTGAGGCCCTCCACAACTTAGTGAGACCCTGTTTCCACATAAAAAATTTAAAAAGTAGGGTCTGGGGTGTAGCTTAGAGGCTGAATACTCCTGGGTTTAATCCCCAGCACCACAAAAAAAGGAAAAAAAAAAGAAAGAGAAAGATTTATGGAGTGTCTACTCCATTGTGGGCACTAAAGAGTGGCAATTGGGCTAGAGACTTAGGGAGGACCCAGTTTCCTTTTACAAGAGCTTTGAGTCTAGGGTAGGCAGGGCTGGGGACAGAATAGCCAAAAATATTTTATAATAGGGAGGTATAAATGCTAGGGTAGACGCAAGTATATGTATCTATAGAAGAACTTGGAAAAAGAAGGTGCTTATGGAATTATATGCCAAGTGATTATCCCACCCTCTGTAGAGCAGGTCTGGGTGCACAGTAAGAGGTCTAAGTTAGGGAGGGAACTAGTGTCTGAAACAGAGTGCCTTCTTGGAGATTCCTCTTGTTCTCTCCTCCACTGCAGTCATCTGTATAGTAGCAGTGGTTTCCACTGGCTGAATTTCAGTTTCCATCTGGGGAATAGGGCAAGTAGAAGTGCTAAAATCATGGAAGACACTGAACAAAACACACACTCAAAAACACACACACCGTAATTGGCATCAAAGACATTCTACACTTGGAAAGCAGTATTTTTTAACAAGATGATGTAAGGTTAAAGACAAACAAAACTGCACAGATACTGTATTCTCGTAGGACATGCTTATAATTCTGTTGCAAGTATGTGTACTTGTTGAACAAACAAGTGAATAAATTGTAGATAATGAGAGCCAGGTTTCTCACTATTAAAGAAGGAAGTTTCACATAAGGAAAGGGGAAAGGCTAGAATGAATTTGTTGGCACTGGATTGGAATTGGAAGTATTAGTATAAGCTCACAGTTCTAAAATACACACATACATAGGTATTTATGTACGCATGCATATATAGACCACTGAGAGAACTTAATGTCATCCAGTGAACACATTTTACACTCAGATCTTGGTTTCTAAATGTCATTCTCCAATAAAAAAAGAACCAGAACTGCCTTATTCCAAGACAGGGGTAGGAATAATACAAGAAGAGCCTGGAATATCTTCCTTGTGATGCCAGAACACAAGAATAAGCTCAAAAAAGGATGGGGCTGGTTGAAAGGACATGAAGCTAACTGATAAGGATTTCCCAATGGCCAAAGCTGGAGCAGTTTAAGCAACAAAATAACTGATGATAATATTGGATTATACCTATAAAATAACAAAATGTTCCTGAATCCATTGCATTACAAATAAGTAATTCAGTAAATAAATAATAGGGAGAGAGAGAGAGAATAGCTCTTTCTTACAAAAGAATTCAGTGAATAATGGAGAAGGAAGGAAGCAAACACAGAATCACTTTTAGGCAAATACTATCATAGTAGTTACTGCAAGCAAGATCCATAGGTGGATGCAAAATCAGTGGGTGAAAGTTTGAGAAGACAAAACACATTGTCATAGTTTCAAATAGTTTTGCCCAAGCTATTTATGAATTTACAATGAAAAATGTTAACTCTATAGTGGCAAGCCCCAGCAAACATCACCTTAACCAAAGTGATCAAGGTTAATATCTTCAAGAAGATGTTTTAATGTCAAGTCCTGATATAATGCACCAAGAAGTGTGTTGTGTTACTTTCTTTTTTTTTCTTACCAGAAGTGTCTAACCACAAACTAATCATGAGGAGATACCAGACAAGCCCAAATTGAGGGATTACCTACAAAATAACTGATCAGTAACCATAAAAAAATATCAAAGTCATGATAATTTGATGAAATGGTGGATTTTAAGTGTTCTCCTTGTGATGAAAAGTAAGTGTTGAGGTAATGGGTATGCTACTTAACTTGATTTAGTCATTTCACAATGTATACATATTACCAAACCTCACATTGGACTACCATAACTATATACAATTTTTACCTGACAATTAAATAGAGAAAGAAGTTTATCATTCTTTTGTATATACTGTCATTATCATAGGAATATCTATGGTTTCTAGAAATACAGTGAAGAAATATAGTGGAAGGTCAATCCACTGCATATGATCAGTGTAATGAAAATCACTGGTAGTATATCATAAAATCTAAAATAATACACTAATCAAAATGAAAAATCAAACTCATGAAAAACAGTGAAATAATGAGGAACTCTCACAAACTCAAGAAGACTAAGGAAATAGGACAAGTAAATGAAATAGAAAAGATGGACAGAATTGAATAGTTTTAATCGTAATTGAATAGTTTTAATTGTGATATTGATAATTGAATTATGGTAAAGTAAGATGTTGTCAACATTAGAAATATTTTGTTGTGTTTTTCTTTATCTTTTTTCTTTTCTTTTGTGTGTGTGTGTGTATGTATGTGTGTGTGTGCGTGTGTGTGTGTGTGTGTGTGTGTGTTTGGGGAGGAACTGGGAGATTGAGCCCACCTACCTTTGAGTTACACCCCTGCCCTTTTTTACTTTTTAAATTTTGAAGCAGCATCTCACTAAGTTGCCAAGGGCTTCATTAAGTTGCCGAGGCTGGCCTCAAACCTGAAATTCTCCTGTCTCAGCCTCCCAACTACTGGGATTGCAGGCATGTGCAAACATGTCCAGGTAAATTAGGAATGTAAACACATTTTACTGTTTTTTGTAACTTTTCTGTAAGTCTATGTTTGAGGAAATACATACATTTAACCTGATTTAAACATTATACAATGTATGTGTGTATCAAAACATCAAACGTTGCCCCCTAATATGTTCAATTTTTATATTTTTATGTACCAGTTAAAATGAATTTTTTAAAAATTAAAGGAAAAAATAAAAACTAAGATGCTTAATCCAGTTGCTTCCTCCACAGAATCTGGCATGGAGCAGGGGTTTAATATATGCTTGTAGAGTCATTTATCCCCTGTGTCCTTGAACAATCAATTCCCTCACTTGGGATGCTATTCTCTCATTTTCACATTTCCTGGTTCTCCCTTCTTTTCATGATATTTTGTGTGACCATGGATCATTTGATGCTGACTTAAGCTTCTGCTCATTGCCATGAGAATTCTGGGGAAGGAAGTGCTAGAAAAAATAGGTAGATATGGGGATCAAGAAGCTACCACAGTGTTCTTCAGGTGCATTAAGATGTTGAGGAGGCTTAAAGAGCAAGGGCTGAGATCTAGGACATTATAGACATACATGCTGTTCTCCACTCCCCAGATAGGGGACAGCAGACAACTGAGAATGATGCTTACCAGGCTATTGCGTGCTGGGCAGCTGGTAAACCTCAGGGAGCTGTCCGTGGTCCTGAGAATGCTTCCAATTCCAATGTGGCCAAGGAACAGGTTGTCTTAGACTCCACTGTGTTGACAGTAATTGAATATTACCCTTAGGATATCAGGAACCATGGAACTGGAGGGGGAGAGAGAGAGAGAGAGAGAGAGAGAGAGAGAGAGAGAGAGAGAGAGAGAGAGGATATGATAGAAAAGATTTGCAATGCCAGGCTGCAAAGAACTACATTACCTTGGAAGGTAGAGTTGGCTCACATGGGGGCTTGGACCCATGGTGACATAGATCTCAGGCAGTCAACATTTTCTCTACAAGTTTTGGAAAGTGTAGTTCCAAGCTTAACTACATTACAATTTCCCAGAGCTTGTTAAAATACAATTTCTAAGCCTTGCATAACCAGACCTATTAAATCAGAATCTGAAGGCAAAGGTTGAAGGAAGAGAGAAGGGGAGGCTGTATATAAATGTGCATTTCAAAAAAGCTTTCCTTAGTGATTCATATTCACCCTGAAGTTTAAAAATAATTTTATATCCAGTCCAAAGTGGAGTAGATAGTAATATTTTGGGGAGAATGGGGAAAAACATGAGAACTACTATTCATATTTATTTGTATCTCTTTCTATAAAATTTCCCTTTCCCAATATGCATTAAAATTTGCATAATATTTTACTCTATGAATATATATTAGGTTTTTTGAGTACATGAGTATAATTCATAAATGAATATACATACATTTATTTGTGTGCTTATTTCATTCAACAAATATCTATCAATCCCTCGCTATGCCTCAAGTACTGTGCTAGACCTTCAGCTATAGTCTTGAATAAGACAAAGTATTTGTCCTCATGAAGCTTATATTTTTAAAAATTTAGAAGTTTAGAAACCATCTCCTTAGGCTTCCCTAACTATCACAGCCAAATTTGTCCCATTCTATGTGAACTCAGCATGTGACTTTGCATTCATCCTGGCCATTCTTTTGTCCTTTAGGGTGGTACTGTCCCCAAGAATTCTACTGGTACCAAGAGGGATGCACCATTTCTACATCTGGGTCTCTGCTCCATTACTGTTCATACTTAGAGATTCTTCTGTGGCTCCATTTTACTTCTTTAGAAAAACAGACAGAAAGGGGTCCCCACTGTTCTGCTGCAGTGACAAGAAATGAATGTGTGTTTTCCCAGCACCACTTCCACTTATAGTAGGTGCTGGAAAAAAATGCAAAGTGGTCTCCTCCCCTGATTCATGTACTCCATTAAAAAAATTT
Organism: Graphiurus murinus; assembly: GCA_004027655.1. Lineage (NCBI taxonomy): Eukaryota > Metazoa > Chordata > Mammalia > Rodentia > Gliridae > Graphiurus > Graphiurus murinus. The sequence continues at coordinate 31,341 of PVLC010003167.1, forward strand.
TTTTTAAATCCTGTTTTGTACTCATCTGGTGCCCTCTTCCCAAGAAGAATAATTTATTATTAGCTTGGCAACTCCCTCAAACACTGAATAAAAGAATAAAGGAGAACTGCGTATGCCATATGTATGGTGCATTGGAGGCCTCTCGGCATAGTGTGTGAGCTTCAGCATGTCACTGTATTTTACAGCAACACTGATGTTTTCACCTTGCGCTTTAGAGTCCAGCAAACAGAACTCTTATTTCAACCCAAACTTGATTTGCATAGCACAGATGATAACATCACATCATTCAAAGCTGCCCTCCTTTGGGATCCCTCACATTCAGTTCAAATCCTCCTGTTCCTCACACAAAAGGATGCTCTGTAATTAGTGTAAGTAGGCCCTAAAGCCCATTGAAATTGTTGACTCTTGTGGGCTCAGTAGACAGAGTGATGTCATAGCCAAGCCCTGAAAAAACAGATTGGTCATATATTGTCACCTCTTTGCCACTTGGGCAGCAAAAACATTCCTTAAGTAAGGAGAATACAAATAGTCCAACAATTTGCCTTAGAGATAGTACATTTTGCTATGTAGAAATAATGCATGACCTACAACTTAGCAACATCATAGGTAGATTCATACCTCCACTAGATCCAACAAGAGACCTTCTGAAAATACATAATTCTAGGGTAGGAATAAAAAAAGAGAGATTATATATTGGCTAAGGGACAGATCATTAGAGGAAAATCATCCATTTATTCATCAAAATACCATTTATTGAACATCTACTCTGCACAAGGCATTGGATCAAAAACAATGAGCAACAAAAATCCAGATGCTTATCCAGAGGAGTTTATGCTCTATACAACACAGGTAATCAAACCAGCTATAATAGCAGCAAATGCCATAAGTGCCATCATACAAAATGCATGGTGCCATTGGCAAAGAGCTAAAGGCATTGTACTTGCCTTGGCCCATCCATTTGGGCTCCAGCCACAAAGTACTATTGAGTGGCTACTATGAAAAACAGCAATGTAGACTGAGACTGGACTATCTGAGTTCACAGCCCACCTCAGCTACCTAGTGAGGCACTCTGCAACTTAGTGAGAACCTGTTTCAAAATAAAGAATAAAAAATAGGACTGAGGGTATAGCTTGGAGGTAGAAAGCCCCTGAGTTCAATCCCCAGTACCGAAAAAAAAAAAAAAAAAAAAAAAACAGCAATGTATTTCTCACAGGTCTAGAGGCTGGGAAGCCCAAGATTAAGGAGTCCCTAGATTTGATGTCTGTTTAGGGCCCACTTTCTGGTTCACAGATGGTGCCTGGCCACATCCTCACAGGGTAGAAGTGGTGAGGGAGCTCTCTGCGTCCTCTTTTATAAGGATACTAGTTCCATTCATGAAGTCACTGCTGTCATGACCTAATCACCTCCCCATGTCCTCACCTCTTAATACTGTACTCTTGGAGATTAGGTTTTAACCTATGAGTTTGGGAGGCAGTATACACATTCAGACCACAGTCTATTTCACTTTTATGTAGCAGAAAAAAACCTTCCCAAGATAAGTCACAAGCATGAGTAGGAGTGGCAAAGTCCCAATAGACACTTTGACCCTGTTTCTTTATTTCAATTATAGTAACACTTTAAAATTGTTATTTTCCAAGTCCTGTACTAGATGTCGAGAATGTAGAGCTGAATAGGCTCTGGCTACTGGCCTTGAGGAAGACACAGCCTAGGGTGGGGAATGGACATAAAGAAAGATGGCAGAAGCCAAGTGGGATGGAGCTACTCTTCCTGGATCAGGTTTCATTGAGAGAACTGAGAACTGGAAGAAAAGGAGGAGTTTTCTCAGGGAAGATGGTTTAAGAGGTAGGTTTGGGGCCTGGCATATGCATATTCAGTGTGAGTGGATGCAAGTGTGTGTGTGTGTGTGTGTGTGTGTGTGTGTGTGTGTGTGTAGTGGGTAGTATGTAGTGGCACAGTAAGGAATAAGTTCAATAGGTCAAACAAGAGAACAGAGATGTTGCTCTTTGTTGGGGAGGAGGACAGTGAAACCCTCTTGGTGACCCCACTGCCCTGGTATCTGTGGGCAAGAGAGTAGAGTCTCAAGTCCTAGTGCACAGAGGCTTTCTCCACATTACAGTTGCTGTAGCTGAGTCTCCCCAACCTCTTCTGCCTACCTGGTTGTTGCTCCATAGAAAAGGGGAGCACTTGTCCTGTAAGAAAAGAGGGCACCTGAGCCGGGCGTGGTGGTGCACACTTGTAATCCCAGCATTTGGGAGGCTGAGACCGGAGGATCCGAGTTTGCGGCCAACCTCAGCTACCTAGTGAGGCCCTCCACAACTTAGTGAGACTCGGTTTCAAAATAAAAGAATAAAAAATAGGGCTGGGGGTATAGCTCAGAGGTAGAACGCTCCTGAGTTCAATCCTCAGTACCGCAAAAAAGAAAAAAAAAGAAAAGAGGGCACCTCACCTGTTGCAGCATTAGGCTTACCTGGTGTTGTCAGGAGGTTTCTTGTTGGATCTAGTGGAGCTATGAATCTACCTGAGATGTTGCTAAGTTATAGGTCAAAACGATAGGTGTGAGTGACCTTCTTTTGCTGGAAGAAGGTAGAAAATGTCCAGCCACTATGCTGTTCCTCTAGTTTGGGGCCTTGAAAATGCTTTCCTTCTTCTTTCTGCCTGTCAGGGTTCTCCTTGGGTTGTCCTTTGTGCCATTTTCAGACTTTCCAGTTGTGATTAGTGGACAGGAATAGGGAAAAATGTGCCTCTGTCATCATGTCTGGACCAGAAGTTCTACCTCTTGTTTGTTTGTTTGTTTGTTTGTTTTAATAACATTCCATTGGAGCCCATCTACTTCTATTCATTTTATATGTGTGTGATGACTTCTTTTGTTCTACAACAGCAGAGCTGAGTAGTCATGACAGAGAACACCCCTTCCCTCCCCACTGTAAGGTACTGCGATGAGTAGGCATAAAGTATTTATTTCCTTATGGAAGAAGCTTGCTAACCTTTGATTTATATTTTTATTTATTTATTTATTTATTTATTTATTTTGCGGTACTGGGGATTGAACTCAAGGGCATTCTACCTCTGAGCTACACCCCCAGCCCTATTTTTTTTTTATTCTTTATTTTGAAACAAGGTCTCACTAAGTTGCGGAGTGCCTCACTAGGTAGCTGAGGCTGGCTGCGAACCAGGATCCTCCAGTCTCAGCCTCCCAAATGCTGGGATTACAAGCATGCGCCACCATGCCCGGCTCTAAACTTTGATTTAAATAATACATTGGTCAAGAAATCATAGTTGAAAGCTTTCAAACAACTAGCTAAGCACTGTGGCCAAGAACAAGCTAGGTAATATCTTCAAATCCAGATTAACACTGCTATCTTTCAAAGCACTTGCACATTGGTTATCCAATTAAATTCTCACAAACACTCTATAAGGTTGACCATTAGTAACTTAATAGCATCCACATTATACATATGCTAAAGATAAAACCTCAGGATTCTAATGATGTTTTTTCAAGTTACCCAGCCTGTAGGTGCCAAGCAAGAACTGTATTTCTATCCTCATGACTCCTGGCCTAGTATATTGCACTGATTTTCAAGACAAAGCATAGTATTTGCTGTCTGATGCACTAGAGAGTTTATTATATACTTGAAGATATAGGAAAAAGAAGTCATAAAAATACTATGTGTGTGATATTGGCTGCATTTAATATCCTAATCTTAATTCATTGGAAAGGCAGGAAGGAGTTAACATGATACTTTCATTTGTTTCACAGGCTGTTCTGCACATACATTTATTCTCCACAATTTCCTACTTTCACAAATGTGAAAAATCAGTCACTGAGATACTTTCCCAAGTTACCAACAACTAATACTCTAAGATTCATTATGTTGTACAGAGCATTTTTACAATTGTTATTTCGATGTATTCTTCAGTAATCCTGCCATAGAAATGCTAGTTCCACATTCTACTAAAGTAAATTAACTATTTTATTCAAAGTCCATGATGTAGCTAGAATTTGAATTCAGATCAGTCTTACATTTATTGTGAAATTAAACAGCTTGCATAGGGCTTTAGAAATAGAACAGAGCCAAGGGACTTCTAGTAAGAGTTCATTTCATTACATCAGTACAGAAGCTGAGAGATAGGAGTAAGGGGAAAACCATGTCTTAAGGCTAGAATTCCAGCTGGACATGGTGGCGCACCCTTGTAATCCCAGCATTTGGAAGGCTGAGACTGGAGGATCTGGGTTCGCGGCCAGCCTCAGCTACCTAGTGAGGAATTCTGCAACTTAGTGAGACCCTGTTTCAAAATAAAGAATAAAAAATAGGACTGGGGGTGTAGCTCGGAGGTAGAATGCCCCTGAGTTCAATCCCCAGTATTGAAAAAAAAATTAAAAAAAAAAAGATTAGAATTCTGTGGCTATTACTTTATTCCTCTTCCCTTCCATGATTCTTTCGGCTGGCTTACAATTCCATTGGCACTTTCTGTTGGATTGAAAAAAAGTAAAAAACAGAAAGATGTTGTTTTATGAAAGAAAAGAGAAACTATAACCTTCATTTGCTTCTTATCTTCTGCTTTTTTGCTAAAGAGGATTTGAAGAGAGGGTTCATTTTGTTCAAGGCAAAGAGATAGGCCTTTTAATATTTTTCCAGCTGTCCAAGATCATTGGGTTCTAATTGGTGTGTGTGTGTGTGTGTGTGTGTGTGTGTGTGTGTGTGTGTGTGTGTAGTAATTGTTCTAGAGATTACCAACCCTTCCTCCTAACTAATCCCCAGCCCCTGGGGACCAGGGAATGTGATGTTATAATTATTTATAGATGGGGTTGTGTGAAGACAGCGAGCACATGGTTTCTCTGATATACACAAGAAGTTATCCCATCTGCTCCCTGTGCTGCATGAGTGGCACAGGAAGGGACAGGACTTTTCTCATTCAGAACTGGGACAAAAACTAGGCATCCTGGAGATAGTTTTCCAATGGTGATGGTCAGTATGTAGTATATGTGTGTATACACTTATGAATATTCCTCTATTGTATGTGTGCATGCATTTGAATGTGTGAATTTGAAAATGCATATGCATCTAATAAGTGTGATTGTGTATGAGATGGAATATATGTGTGTGTATGTGTGTATGTGTGTGTGTGTGTTTGTGTATTGAATGACCGTGTCACATACTATGATTTTGTGTATGTGTTTTCTCTTCTGTGGACTGTAAGTTGCCTATATGTACTTGTTAATTCAACATGTACTTTGAGCCTCAGTAATATAGTGCACCTGCATGAGATATGATCATTCTTCTGTCAATGTATATGTAGTGATTTTTCTCTTAACTTTAGGTGATTAGTTCTTTCAGAAGAGAGAAAAATTTTATTCTTGGCTTCTGTCCTCCTGTGGAACTTAGAGTGACATCTGTTTTGCGTTTGAACTAGATGGGTCCCCATTCAATAGCTTTGAGCCTAGTGTGAAGAATTTGTGCAATCCCTAAGCATCCTCAAGAGACCAGGCTTTATTCAAGAGAAGAGTAGGGCCAGGAGTCAAATCAGAGCTCATGGGCTCATTCCATTTTGTATCAGATGTCTGTGGGTAGAGCTTCAAGGGATGAAGGAATGGGAGGCTTGTCCCTTAGAACTGGTCAGAGAGAAGGAAGGAGGGTTCATCAGATGGTCTCTTTCTTTGGAACCCTTGTAAAAAATCAGCTGGCCATAGCTGGCCAGGTTTATTTCTGGACTCTCAATTCTATCCACTGGCCTGTATGCCTCCTATAGCATTTTGAACATATGAGTTCTGCATAGCTGAAAACTATTTCAGAGACATGACTATAGAACCTTGTTAATGACAAAAAGGACTTTGAATCCCAAGTCCATCCCCCCTTCACCTACACAGGGGATTACACTACAGTTTCTTTGCCAAGATTCCTCTGACCTTGAAGCAAATACCTCCTGGGGTGAGGCTATACAATCTCATTGTTACAAAGCACACATATTCCCAGAAAGTTTCTTTTTCTTTAGAGACCAGTTTTGCCTCTATGTTTTTTCCACCTCTCTTTGTCTTTTGGGTTACTGATGAGTATATAACCTCCTCTAACATGGGGGTAGGGAAAAAACACCTGCTTAATTCACCTTCTTGAGTTCAAATCCCACCTTGTCATTAACTAGTCATGAAATATTATGCAAGGGCTTTTCCCTGAGTCCTAGTTTCTTTATGGGAAAACTAAAAGTGGAGATAATGCCCCATGCCTCACAGGGTTGCTGGACAGATCTAATAACCCGAAGACCACAGGATAGCTCCTTTCAGGAGTCATCTTAAGTTCTCATCTGAGGTTTCCTTCTATAAAACAGTACTTCAGACACTCAAAGATAACCATCATAAACCCCAAATCTGGTTTCCTCAGTCTAGGCACATTTCCAGTGTTGATCCTGTTGTTCATGTTTATATTCACAAATCCTTCAAGACTCTGTCTTCCACTTAGATGAGCTTGGGTTTATTGATGTCACTTGAAATGCATGGTGCTCAGGTCTGAACAGAAGGCTGCAGCTGTGCTGTCAGCACCACCAAGGGACAAGGATGTTCAGTTCCTTTACAAAGAATGATGTATCTCTATTAATCCAGTGTCAGTTGGCCCTAACTCTCAGCAGGCATCCTGCTGCTGCTATGCTGACTCATGGCGCAGTTCAATCATTAAGTCACAAGGAAGTTCATGGTCTCTCCCAGTTTTCCTTTGTCCAGTATTTGAATAGGTGATTTTTGAAGCTGAGAATATTAGTACACATTTAGTCACAAGAAATACAATCATTTTCCTTACCAAGGCCCTGTGCAGTCCTGTTCCTGCTCATTTCTCATCTCCTATCACTCTCCCCTGTTATCTTCCACTCTGCTCCCTCTGGTCTGTAACTCCTGCAACTCACTGGGGCCATTCCCAGCTCAGACACTTGGCACAAAGTGTTTCCCTGGCCAAGAAAGCTCTGCCGACTCCCATGTTTCTCATATCTGCCTTCTTCTCACAATGTAGGTCCTTCCTAGACCCAAACCCCCAAAGAGTCCATTCCCACCTACCTCAGCTATATTTCATTCCATTTCATAACACTTATCAGAGTTGGTAGTTATTGGTATATTTGTTTGTGGTTGGTCTCCTCAACTAAAGTTCTGAGCTCAAGAGAGCAAGAAGAGATAATTTCCCCACCACCTTCAGCACCTAGCACAATACCTACAGTGGATATCCAGTAACTACTTTTTGAGTGAAGGAATGTGTGGAAACATAAATGAGTTGCTTCTCACTGCACATAATCTGACTGGATGTGGTCACTTTGAAGGAACCTGTGCATTAGAATAAGCCAAGCACGGTGGCACACACTTGTAATTCCAGTACTCAGAAACCTGAGACAGAAGGATAGCAGGTTTACTGCCAGCTTCAGCAACTTAATGAGGTCCCCAGCAACTTAGTAAGACCCTGTTTCAAAATAAAGAATAAAAAATAGGGCTGGGGGTATAGCTCGGAGGTAGAATGCCCCTGAGTTCAATCCCCAGTACCGCAAAAAAAGAATAAAATAGACATAACAGGCCATTAAAGACCTCCCAGCATTTTGGAATGTGCTCCACAGTTCAAGCAGGACCATTATAGGATGGGCAAGAGGATCTGACCCCTCTCAAGGAAGAAGAAATTAGTGTATCTGTTTTAAATTGAATTTGGGTTTTAATGAGCTTAAGTTTAAAAATGGGTAGTGAGCATTGGCAACAATAGTAGTAAAATAGTAATAAAACTTTAATAACCCAAATTATTTTTCTGTTTGTCCAGTAGTGATCATAATAGATGGAGGAGTAAAAATATTGGCAATTTTATATGGCTCAACCTACTGATTAAATGTGCAATGAGAGCAGCTGAACAAAACCCAGGGAGAACAAGGGAGCCGGTGTGCGCCATGAACCGCTGCCACCATTTTGTGAGCCATCATTTCCCCAGGCAGGACTCTGCCAGCTACTCTGACCATCATCGTCCTCATGCGCCCCCAGAAACCAGAGGTGGAATAAGCAACTACATTTCCCTGTCAGAACAATAGCAAAGGAGAACAGCTGGGTAAAGCATCTTAAGCCTGTGCCTAGGTCACCTAGCTCACTCCTCCCACCGGAACCAGAGCAGCAGGGATCTGTAAGTTGGATTGCACCCCTGGAGGCCCCTATACAAAGGATAGACTCAGTCACTCACCCTTCTAGAGATTAGATAGGAACAAAAGTACAGGAAGAACTCAGTGCACATAGGGCATTTGAAAATGCCCAGCATTTAGACTGCACTCCTGCCACCAACAAAGGTGAGGCAAGAGGTGCAGACAGGCCCTGTGAAGAGCTCAGAGGCACAAATTTGCAGCGGGAGAGGCATCAGGGAAACCCCCTGCCTGCACTGACAGAGAAAATAGAAATTCCAGAGACACGTTTGAAAATTTAAGCTCTGTACTTATGAACTAGCAGAACTATTGTTTCTTGTTGTTGGTTTTTTGGTTTGGGTTTTTTTGTATTGTTTTTTGCTTTTTTTGTTTTTGTTATTTTTTGTTTGTTTGTTTGTTTGTTTGGTGTTATGTTTTATCTGTTTTTACTCTGTTTTCATTTTGTATTGCCTTGATTTATCTTTGTGTGTTTGGATGATTGGTTGCTTTGTTATATCTTGCTTAGGTTGTTGAACCCTCTCCTTATCCCTTTTACAAGCTTCTCTCCCTCTCTCCCATCTATATTCTTCTCCTCAACACTTTTCCTCCTCTCTTTTCTTTTTCCTTTTTTCCTGTCTCATATCAAGACCATCTCATACTACCACACTCAAAACTCTATATTGACTACCAGAATCCCCTGACATATCTGTCATCTCTAATCTTTACAATATATCACCTCAACAAACTCAAACTCCTATTCTACTGGACCATACCCTCTACTTTACTCTATACTTGAATTCATCACTGTGACTTCTCACCCAACCTTCACTACTGAACACAACCTGTCCCTGTATACACCAGCAGACACCTCTAACCCCCCCACTGCAGAGATTGGACGAGAAAACCTGCAAGAGCAGCAAAGATATAAATTTAAGAACAGGGGAACCATGGGAAGGAAAAATAGCAAAGAAACAATGAGCCACCACAACCCATCAATAACAGATCTCACCAACGCAAAATGGCAGAGATTGCCAGAAGAACAATTCAGATCTTCAATACTAGAAACAATAAAAGATTTTTGGGAAGAATGTAGGGAGAATTAGAAAGAAATAAAGGGACACATAAACAAAGAATGTGATGAGATGAAAAGGAACCAAAGAGAAGCATTAAAGGAAGTGAAAGATGCAATAACTGAAGTGAAGGCATCAATACAAACTATAAACAGTAGATTAGACCACATGGAAAATAGAATATTACTCTTAGAAGATGACCATTCCAAAAATGAATCCGTAGTACATAATTTAGAAAAAAAAAATTCGACAGTATGAATCCGACATCGATGAGATGTGGGCCAATTTTAAAAGAGCTAACCTAAGAATAATAGGCATAGAAGAGGGATTAGAAGTTGAAACTTATGGAATAAACAATCTTTTCCAAGAACTAATATCAGAGAATTTTCCAAACATAGAAAGAGAAGTCGACACACAGGTACATGAAACATACAGAACTCCGTCAAGATAAGACCAAAGAAGAGCTTCACCACACTACAAAATAATCAAGTTGACTAATATAGAGGCTAAGGAGACAATCCTAAAGGCAAAAAAAGTAAAAGGCCAAGTGACATTTAGAGGCCAACCAATTAGAATCACTCCAGACCGCCCAAATCAAGTCATGAAAGCCAGGAAGGGCTGGAGTAACATATTCCAAACTCTGAAGTAAAATAACTTGCAGCCAAGATTCTCCTACCCAGCAAAACTCTCTCTCAAAATTGACAGGGATATAAAAACCTTCCATGACAAACAGAAACTGAAAGAATTCACGTCTTCCAAACTAGCACTGGAGAAAATACTCAAAAGATTAACTACAAAGAAGAACTAATGAGTAAATGTCAGAACCAGAGAAACAATAATCTCCAGGAAGCAAACAACTAAGCAAAGAAGAATAAACACCACCAAAACCAGAAATCAAAACCCAAAATGTTAGGAATTAAAAATCATCTCTCAATAATCACATCAAACATAAATGGTCTCAACTCCCCAATAAAATGGCACAAGGTGGCAAAATGGCTCAAAGCCCAGAATACATCTGTATGCTGCCTGCAAGAAACACACCTTACAAGCAAAGATGCCCACAAACTAAGGGTGAAGGGCTGGAGTAAGGTAATCCATGTCAATGGAACCCGAAGACAAGTAGGAGTAGCAATGAGAATATCAGATAAATTAGACTTCAAGTCTAAACTTATCAGAAGAGACAAAGCAGGTCATTTTTTACTAGTAAAAGGAACAATACAGCAAGAAGAAATAACAATTATCAACATCTATACCCCAAACATAGGTGCAGCCACTTTCATAAAACAAATTCTGTATGATACAAAGACACACATAGATCCCAACACACTAATACTG